>CM053027.1:284206686-284411143 GCA_028564925.1 Lithobates sylvaticus | reverse complement strand
TCATCCCAAAGGTGTTCTATTGGGTTGAGGTCAGGACTCTGTGCAGGCCAGTCAAGTTCCTCCACCCCAAATTCGCTTATCCATGTCTTTATGGACCTTGTTTTGTACACTAGTCCAAATCATTTGGTGGAGGGGGGATTATGGTGCGGGGTAGTTTTTCTGGAGTTGGGCTTGGTCCCTTAGTTCCAGTAAAGGGAACTTTTAAGGCGTCAGCATCAGTGGCAGCTGGTGCTTAAAAATGTTTGGGGGGCGCAAACAAACTGAAAAATTCAGAAAAAAACCCCCATCAATTGCAGCCTCACTGTGCCAATCAAATGCAGCCACTGTGCCCATCAATTTGCAGCCACTGTGCCATCAAACGCAGCCACTGTGCCCATCAATTGCAGCCACTGTGCCTATCAAATGCCGCTACTGTGCCCATCAATTGCAGCCACTGTGCCCATCAATTACAGCCACTGTGCCCATCAATTGCAGCCACTGTGCCAATCAATTGCAGCCACTGTGCCCATCAAACGCTCTCACTGTGCCCATCAAATGCAGCCACTGTCCCATCAAACACTGCCACTGTTCCCATAAAACGCTGTCACTGTGCCCATCAAATGCTGCCACTGTGCCATCAAATGCTGCCACTGTGCCATCAAATGCTGCCACTGTGCCCCTTGAATACTGCCACTGTGCCTATTGAATGCTGCCACTGTGCTATCAAATGCTGTCACTGTGCCATCGAATACCGCCACTGTGACCCCCCCGCCCGCTCACCGTCTGCCCAGCACTTACCTTTTCTCGTGGGGCAGCAGATGACAGCGAGCGGTGTCCTCCATGCGTCTCCTCCTGTCCTCTTCTCCTGATAGGCGTCCAATCACAGCGCCTGTCGTTTCAGCCAATCAGGTGACGGGTAACAGACCCAAGCACCTGATTGGCAGAGAGGCGGTTCAGTGTTAGGAAAGCGAATATTCATTTGCTTTTCTAACACACCTGGGTGAACTGCGAGCGCCAAGCATGGCGCTCGCAGGTCACCTTGTTTGATGCCTATTAGAGCCTATGGCTCTAATCAGGTGCTTCAAAAACACCCCCCGCTGCTATAATTCAAAAATCTAATTCAATTCAAAATAGAGGGTGGCAGCGGCAGCCATGGATAGATTCATGCATTGCCAGATGCTATGCATGAATCTATCCATTGGTCATAGAGGGGGTGGCTGGAGAGAGGGGGCGGCACCCGTGCGCCCTTATGGACAGGCCGTCACTGGTCAGCATACCAAGACATTTTGGACAATTCCATGCTCCCATCTTTGTGGGAACAGTTTGGGGATGGCCCCTTCCTGTTCCAACATGACTGCACACCAGTGCACAAAGCAAGGTCCATAAAGACATGAATGAGTGAGTTTTGGGTGGAGGAACTTGACTGACAGTGTTACTTGCATTGTCAGTGCAACCCATGTAGCATCTGAAATCACATCAGTGTGAACCAGGTCTAAAAGACTTGCATAATAAGGCCAAATAATAGATGTCCATAAGGACATCAGTGAAAACAGGTATTATAAAAATGACTGCTTTCAAATTTAACATGGAATTGAATGAGCACCCCTGTGTTCTGAATACACTGTCCAGCGGCTCAAGCTGCTGATGGAGAAAAGTTTTCCAACATTCTCCTTTGACATAAGTCGATCAAACAATTTACTTCTGTCAAGCAGGGAGGCCACACACTGACCATGCCTGCTGAATGGGACACATTTTGACCCATCTATGGGCAGCTTAAACGCTTCCCGACCGCGCCATGTACATATACGTGTGCAGAATGGCACGGGCAGGCAAAATCCCATATATAAACGTGATTTTGCATTTGCCTGCCCGTGGGACGCGCGCGCGCCGCCAGCGGCGTGCTCGCGACCCGGTCGGGAGCTCCGTGACCCCGGCCGCAGGACTAGCGGACCCGATTGCCGCTGGTGTCCCGCGATCGGGTCAACCTCTCCCCATGCTTCCTACACTGCCTGTCATTGATCGGCTGTTCCCGGTCATCGGGAAAGCCGATCAATGACGTCAGACGTCCGCCCCGCCCCCTAATGTAAAAAAACACACACACGTCACAGCCCATAACCCCTCCCCTCCCTCTAGTGGTTAACCCCTTCACTAAAACTGTCATTTATACAGGAATCAATGCATTTAAATAGCATTGATTGCTGTATAAATGACAATGGTCCCAAAAATGTGTCAAAAATGTCCGATGTGTCCGCCATAATGTCGCAGTCACAATAAAAATCGCTGATCACCGCCATTACTAGTAAAAAAAAAAAATATTAATAAAAATGCTATAAAACTATGAATGAATGAATGAATGATTTGTATAGCGCTGCAACTGCGAACTGAATCGCCTCGAGGCGCTTGACTGCTCATGTTGGGATGCCATGTTTAGAAGAGGTGGGTCTTGAGTTTTTTCCTGAAGGCCTGATGGTTTTCTTCCATGCGGATGTTGTTTGGTAGAGCATTCCATAGCCGGGGTCCCTGTACTGCGAATCTTCGTTCTCCCTTCGATTTGTATCGGGCTTTTGGGATGAGAAGGCGATTTTGGTTTGTTGATCGGAGGCTGCGATTTGGTATGTATTTTTCTATTTTCTCACAAAGGTATTGAGGCGCATTTCCTTGTGTACATTTGTGGGTGAGGCAGAGGGTCTTGAATGTGATTCTATCTTTTACCTTGAGCCAATGGAGCATCCTTAGGGATGGGGAAATGGATTCCCAGGGTTTCTTTCCGGTGACTAATCTTGCTGCTGTGTTTTGGACAATTTGAAGGCGCGCAATCTGGTAATCCGGTAATCCTATGTACAGGGAGTTTGCATAGTCGAGACGCGAATTGATGATCGTTCCTACTACTACCGATTTTTCCTTTTCCGGGATGAAGGGGATGAGTCTGCGTAGCATGCGAAGGAGATGGTGCGATCCGCTGATTACGGATCCTATTTGTGCCTCCATTGTCATCTCTGAATCAAAGATGACTCCGAGGCTTTTGGCTTTGTTGCTTGGAAGGATGGTCTGTCCCAAGATGGTTGGTGGTGTCCAAGGGGTCTTCATCTTTTTCCTTCGGTTTGCGTCGAGGAGCAGTAATTCTTTTTTTGATCCATTTAGTTTGAGGGAGCTAGTGGTCATCCAGTCATCTATCAATGTGAGACATTTTCCTAGTTCCTGGTATTGGTCTTTTTGTCCGGTGATCCGGAAGTACAGTTGAGTGTCGTCCGCGTATGAGTGGAAGCACAGATCTAATTTGCTAATAATTTTGAAGAAATTCCCCTATTTTGTAAACGCTATAACTTTTGCGCAAACCAATAATCGCTAATTGCGATTTTTTTTACCAAAAATATGTAGAAGAATACGTATCGGCCTAAACTGAGGAAAAAAAATGTTTTTTTATATATTTTTTGGGGATATTTATTATAGCAAAAAGCAAAAAATATTGCATTGTTTTCAAAATTGTCGCTCTATTTTTGTTTATAGCGCAAAAAATAAACACAGCAGGGGCGATCAAATACCACCAAAAGTTTATTGGTGGGAAAAAAAGGACGCCAATTTTGTTTGGGAGCCACGTCGCACGACCGCACAATTGTCAGTTAAAGCGACGCAGTGCCGAATCGCAAAAAGGGGCCTGGTCCTTTGGCTGCCAATTGGTCCGGGGCTGAAGTGGTTAAAGTACATTTTTGAATGAATGTTTGATATGAAAATTTTCATTACATAAATTGAAGACACGATGAATGTTGTACAAAAGTACTTCAAAATTAAATTTTCTTTTAACTTTGTATTTTGCAATAAATGTAATTTCCTGAACTAAAACATTTACTGTACACACAAGCGGAAATTCCGCCAGCAAAAGTCTGATGAGAGATTTTGGTCGGAAAATGCGACCGTGTGTATGCTCCATCGGACTTTTGCTGGTGGAATTCCAGCCAGCAAAAGATTGAGAGCATGTTCTCAATTTTTTGGTCGGAAAAAGTTTCGATCGGAAATTCCGATCGTCTGTACCAATTCCGACACGCAAAATTCCTATGCATGCTCGGAAACAATTTGACGCATGCTCGGAAGCATTGAACTTCATTTTCTGGGCTTGTCGTAGTGTTGTACGTTACCGTGTTCTTGGCAGTCGCAAGTTCAGCAAACTTTTGTGTGACCGTGTGTATGCAAGCCAAGCTTGAGCGGAATTCCGTTGGAAAAAAACATCCAAGATTTTTCAGATGGAAATTCCACTTGTGTGTACGCGGCATTAGAATTTAGTTTGCTCGAGAAAACATTTCCATCCTGCTCCATTTTCTCATTAGGGTCAAAAACGAATGTCAATTTGACCACACTTATGATGAGAAAGTCAAACGAACATTAAAGTGAAAGAAATGTATGGCCAGTTTTATAATAATAATCTAAAGCAGCTGCTTTGATGAATTTAAAACAATACCAGATGAATTATGACAGTTTGTAATAGATTACTCCACTTAAAATGATTTCTGCCAAAAAAAAAAAAAAAAACAATGGCAAAAGCATAGTAAATACTATGTTGAATCAATGCAATATTTCCAAAGTAATGGAACTGAAAAATGAACATACATTACCAAGAATGGATAGCAAAACATAATAGAGATAAAAAAAAAAAATAGCGGAGGTCATGAGAGGACGTACTGTCTGTACGGTATTAATAATAAAAAGAAAGAAATAACAGGAAACAGAAAAAAAAATTATGCTTACAGAAGATCAGCAATGTGTTCTTCCACCAACCAGCAGGTATACCTGCAATTACAAATGACAACTCTGCCAAAGGGAAACAATCTCCAGGGCAATACAGATTTTTGCAGTACGTATCTAAGGAAAACAACATAGCTTCATTAACATAGAAGAACTTCACTTTTGTTGAGAGAAAACAAAACCCTCTGGGTTATCTATGTACATTGCAAGGATTTTAACAAACTTTGTTAGTGCCCCACCTTTTGTTATTTTGAAGGAATAGCTGTTAGTTTGTTTATCTGTGTCCATGTGAAAAGTGAATATTTATGGGATTGGTTTTGTAATTATCAATCAGCTGCTGCATCTGCAGAGCACTAATGAGGAAATTTGCAGGGTCTGCATTCCTTTAGATGTGATTTCCTTTTCAGAGTATCTCACCAAAATGATTTTTTTTGTTGCAGGCAGTGGCGGCCCGTCCATTAAGGCTGGATTCACACCTATGCAGTTTTAGTGCTTTTTGCATTTTGCAGATTTGCACTACAGTCCATTTAACATGATTTCCTATGGAACACGTTCTGTAGTGCAAATCTGCAAAATGCAAAAAGCACTAAAACGGCATAGGTGTGAATCCAACCTAAAGGCACCCGGGTGCTGCCCCCTATATCACGCCACCCCCCTATATGCCTAATGGATAGAGTCATGCATAGCCCCTATTCAGGTGTCCGACCCCTTTTAGGACGCTGAGCGCCTGAATTACAGTGGCGGGGGTGTTTTTTTGAAGCACCTGATTAGAGCCATAGACTCTAATAGGCTTCAAAATACTGTGGACTAGGAGTGCAGAGCATTGCACTCAGAGCCCACCCAGGTGTGTTAGAAAAGCAAATTAATATTCGCTTTTCTAACTCTGTGACTGTCTGGAGCCGCGTGACATCACTCCCGCATGCGCGTGGGAGCCGTCAGTCACGTCACACGCTGGGGAAGAAATGGCACGGTGGTCTGTTTCTTCACAGCAGATGCTCCGATGACGACATTGGTGCACTACAAGTGAAACATCTCCTAGACCGCGCACGTTTAGGAGATATTTCCACTTCGTATAGGTAAGCCTTATTCTAGGCTTACCTATAGGTAAATGTCACACAAAAGGGTTTACAACCACTTTAAGGGGAGAAACCACTTTTGGACACGGTACTTATATCACGTTATTATTGCTTCGGATATAATTTCACTTGTCAAGTGATTGCACAGTTATATGAGTTTTTTGCATTGTAGCATTTGAGTATTTTGTATTTTTTTATTTTTCCACATATATACATTTTTTTACAAATTCGAATATAGCATCTGTCACTTTAATACTGGTTTGGATGCACTTACAGGTGAATCTCATAAAATTAGAATATCATCAAAAATCTAATTTATTTCAGTAATTCAATTCAAAAAGTGCGTTCCACACAGAGTTATATATTTCAAGCATTTCTTTCTTTTCATTTTGATGATTATGGCTTACAGCTAGTGAAAACCTAAAATAAGACCAATTTAAATATTGGCATACTACAAATGCAAAGCAGTCCCATTGCCAGATTAAAAGTGTTGTTTTGCATTGCAGCAGAATTTGGGCAGAAAAGATCGGGTTATTGAAGCCGACCAGGATTTTTAACAGAAAAGTTTTTATTGAACAAATCAGTATTACAATACAGTCAGCTTCCGACAATCGAATAATGCTTAATTGCAGTATCAGTTTACAATATTCATATTTAGCATTCTACAAATCCATAGAAATACAATTCCTACCATTTCTCAACCGGTGACAATTCCCAAGTATATTCCCATCTAATTCCGGTCCGCGGTAACCTTAGGGTACTCAATCATTCTCCCCTCAGCCTGTATATAAAAATTGTTTTTATTCGGTGTGGTTGGGTGTTGCCCGGTGGGAAAGGGGGGGGGGGGCGGTGACCCCCGCCCGGAAAAGGAGGAAATACATCATTTGGTCCCCCACCTCTCTGGCTCCTCACCCACTCGCGTCCACCCATGCAGCCCACACCTTGTCAAATTTAGCCGGGCATTGCCTGTTCTTGTAGGTGAGTTTGTACAGGGGAAGTACTAAATCAACCGCCTTTTGCCAGGATTTCAGCGTGGGTGGGGACCGGCTGACGTCCACTGAGTCATTATCTCCCTCCTGGCATAGAATAGTGAGAAAGTAATGCAGAGTTTAGTATACCTGTCCCCTTCAACCTCCCCAAAGTGGCTCAGTAGGAGCACCATTGGTTCCCTCAGTACCAGAGTCCCCAGCATTTCACTCAGCTTCACTGCTACATGTTTCCAATAGGTTTCTGATTTTACGGCAGGCCCACACCATATGCCAGAATGTGCCTACTTCTGTGTTGCATCTGGGGCATGAAGGGTCTAAGTTCGGGTATATGTGGGGTGTAGTACGCCCTGTGAATAAACTTAAACTGGATAAATCTATCCTTGGCTGTTATCATAGATGGGATAAAAGTCGATACACAGTCCTCCCATTTGTCTTCTCCCAGGCCCAGGATGTCTTCCCTCCATTTGTCGAATGTGGGTTTGGTGTCATAGGCTACCGTCAGGTAAAGATAGAGGGTGGAAAGGGGTTTCCCCATTGCACTAGAGACAGGCAGGCGCTCGATGGAGTCAGACTCAAGTGTCAGTTCCCCGGGAACTGAGCCTTCATGGCATGTCATTCAAATGGGGCAGTGTGGGGTTACCCCAAAGTGATGTGTGTGGGGATTCGCATATTGGCTTACGATAGATTACTCTGGCCTCTTTCAAGCCGACCAGGATTACATTCAAAAACAGTACTGTCAATGATAATAGCAAGCAGAGATCAGTGATCGTTTAGCTGCTAAAGAAGTGAAAGTTCAACTCAGAAGGCCAGGGCAAATGAGATAATTCAGATTGTAAATCGCACAACATACCAGGTGCCCACTCATCCACGCCGACCAGTGTTATATACAGGCAGTGCTGGTAATGTTGTTAAAAAGCAGAGAGGTAAAGAAGTGAGTGATAACAGATTAACGGCTCAAACAGCCATACACATGTTCTCATTCAGATCGTAACTCTCACCACCCACCGGCTTTTCTCATCCATGCTGCCTTAGTTAGGACTGTCATTGCCTCCTCTCTGCAATCCTCTCTCATTCCTTCGACCCCTGCCACTACTAATTAGTGTGTCTCTCCACACGGCCAGTTCTGCTGTCAGGCAAGGACACCGCAGCCTACTGTTTTACTTTCCCTGCAGCTGCACTATGTGACAGGGAGTAATTGTGAGGATGTTGGGCCCCTCAACAATGACAGGGCCTCTGTATACAGAATCTCACAAAAAAGAGTACACCCCTCACATTTTTGTAAATATTTTATTATATCTTTTCATGTGACAACACTTAAGAAATTATACTTTGCTACATGTAAAAAGTGAGTGTACAGCTTATATAACAGTGTAAATATGCTGTCCCCTCAAAATAGCTCAACACACAGCCATTAATGTCTAAACCGCTGGCAACAAAAGTGAGTACACCCCTAAGTGAAAATGTACAAATTTGGCCCAAAGTGTCAATATTTTTTGTGGCCATTAATATTTTCCAGCACTGCCTTAACACTTGCGCATGGAGTTCACCAGAGCTTCACAGGTTGCCACTGGAGTCTTCTTCCACTCCTCCATGACGACTTTACGGAGGTGGTGGATGTCAGAGCCCTTGCACTCCTCCACCTTCCATTTGAGGATGCCCCACAGATGCTCAATAAGGTTTAGGTCTGGAGAAATGCTTAGCCAGTCCATCACCTTTACCCTCAGCTTCTTTAGCAAGGCAGTGGTCGTCTTGGAGGTGTGTTTGGGGTCGTTAAGTTGGAATACTGCCCTGCGGCCCAGTCTCCGAAGGGAGGGGATCATGCTCTGCTTCAGTATGTCACAGTACATGTTGGCATTCCTGCTTCCCTCAATGAACTGTAGCACGCATGCAGCCCCAGACCGTGACACTCCAACCACCATGCTTGACTATAGACTATAGGCCTGGGAAGCCCCATCCTCCCCAGGTGGGACACATATCCCTCCACAGAGAACGCAGAGCTATCCTCACGGCCGTGGAGCCTTTCTTCACAGCCTCCTGAGCGTTTTTCTCCTGGAAGAGACGTCAATCCAGGGAGAAGACGGGGATAGCTCGGTAGTAGCTCATTCTCACAGCGTAGTCAGATTGTTCACCAAAACGAAAGCTGCTCCTGAAAACAGATCACTCATCCTCCTCCTATTCACTAAGCAGACTTATGCCTCCAGCGAAAAATGTAGATCAATCTATGCTTCCCTGTGTCCTGGCAACCAGTTCGTTTGGGCAGCTCCTCCTCCTGCCTTTAGTCCTCTGCTAAGCTGCCTCCAGCCCTCCGCTGTTCACTGATGACAGCGGCGGAGGAGGCTGGAGGGCGGCAGGCGGACAGGGTAAATGATCGCACAGGCCCTAGTTTGAGGACCCCTGGCGTAGGCTATAAGAAGATTGCCAAGACCCTGAAACTGAGCTGCAGCAAGATGGCCAAGACCATACAGCAGTTTAATAGGACAGGTTCCACTCAGAACAGGCCTCGCCATAGTCGACCAAAGAAGTTGAGTGCATATGCTCAGTGTCATATCCAGAGGTTGTCTTTGGGAAGTAGATGTATGAGTGCTGCCAGCATTGCTGTAGAGGTTGAAGGGGTGTGGGGTCAGCTTGTCGGTGCTCAGACCATATGCCGCACACTACATCAAATTGGTCTGCATGGCTGTCATCCAAGAAGGAAGCCTCTTCTAAAGATAATGCACAAGACAGCCTGTAAACAGTTTGCTGAAGATAAGCAGACTAAGAACATGGATTCCTGGAACCATGTCCTGTGGTCTGATGAGACCAAGATAAACTTATTTGGTTCAGATGGTGTCAAGCGTGTGTGATGGCAACCAGGTGAGGAGTACAAAGACAAGTGTGTCTTGCCTATAGTCAACCATAGTGGTGGGAGTGTCATGGTCTTGGGCTGCATGAGTGCTACAGTTCATTGCGGGAACCAGGAATGCCAACATGTACTGTGACATACTGAAGCAGAGCATGATCCCCTTCCTTCAGAGACTGGGCCGCAGGGCAGTATTCCAACATATCTATCTAATCTCTAACATCCACCAGCTCCGTGATGTCAACATTAATGGCCGTGTGTTGCGTTATTTTGAGGAGACACAACATTTACACTGTTATATAAGCTGTACACTCACTACTTTACATTGTAGCAAAGTGTCATTTCTTCAGAGTTGCCACATAAAAAAATATAATAAAATATTTACAAAAATGTGAGGGGTGTACTCACTTTTGTGAGATACTGTATATAAAGATAAGAAGCGGTCATCCAAAATAGCCAGCCTCCAGCCTTCACCACATATGGGGTCCCTGATGACCATTAGTAGACACTTTATGGGAAGAATCACTCTCGCAGTGGAGCCACAGAAAACTTCATACTGTGTAGTATGTTTATTAACCATTCATGAATGCAAAAAAGTGAATGGCCCCCTATGTGGAGGTAAATAGTTTCATAGTAAGTTCTATAGTGTGCATTAAGTATACACCCCCAAATACACTTTATCTCGGGGTCAAAGGTAAGGTAATGGTGTAGAGGAAAAAGAACTACCTCTGACGTAGGTGAAACAAAAAATAGTAGTGGTGTAAGGAGAACTATATCACAGAGAGATGGGGGTGTATACAGTGGCGCTTGGAGAGTGACAAGTGGAAAGTAGGACAGTGCTAATATTAGTATGTGCATCTATGGAGGTAATAAATAGTGATACACAACATGTAATATAGGAGTTGGGGTATCTGGGAACTCCTGGTTGGATAGTCTAGTATGTGAGGGTAGCTATGACCCTGCTAAAAGTTCAGGCGTAGAGGGTTAAAAATGTTCCGGGTCGTTCAAGCACTCAGGATGTGCAGCCAGATGTCAAAGAGGAAGTGGCTCTGTGGATATGAAAAAGGGAGACACAGCAGCGCTCATCTGAATGCAGTAAGTTGAAACGGGCACATGGTTTATTAAAAGTGAGAATGGCAACTCACAAAAGAGGGGGTTGTAAAAGGCATAACATAATTGTGGCCTTGCTGCGTAGTCCTACTCCAGATCGCTGGCGCTGTGGGGTGCTGTGGGGTGACTTGCTTGCTCCGGGATTCCCAAGGCTCCGAGTTGATCTGGTGTTCTGTCAAATTAGCCAATTTGTCAGAAACTCCAACCACGTCACTTCCGGTTTCTTTAAACCATCAGTAAGTAATTGGAGATTTTGACGAATTGCTGTTTGGACACAACAATGGCAACCAAATACAGTCTGGTACAGGAAGATTTTGCTGTTTTGACAGCACATCGGCTAACGAGGACAAAGTTGTCGCCACCTCGGAGGTGGATATTTTGTTGGCTAGTATCAGAGCAGAGTAACAATCTCCGCTCATAATATCGTACACCGGATTGTATTCGGTTGCCGGTGTTTTGTCCAAACAGCAATTTGTCAAAATCTGCAATTACTGATGGATTAAAGAAACCGGAAGTTAAGTAGTTGGAGTTTCTGATGAGTTAGCTATTTTGACAGAACACCAGCAGTCGTCTCCTCGTCAGCTGTGACGTCACTGGACGTGGGACAGCACGCAATCGGAGCATGCCTGCTCCTTCTTCAGCCATGTGATTCCGCCATGATGGTGTGGGGCAGTATTTTTATTAGTCACAATAAGGGGGAGAAAACTACGATTCCCAGTATGCTTTGCAAGCTGCTTCTATGAGTCCTTTAGACTGAGCACGGGGCTACAAAAAGAGGACATTGAGGAATATGTCTATGTACATAATCAAAAGTACAATATTAAAGAAGAAGAGTAGATATTAATGTTTTTACATATCTACTCTTGTACTTTATAATTGCATTTTTGATTATGTACATAGACATATCTCTAAATATCCTCCTTTTGTAGCCCTGTGCTCAGTATAAAGGTCTCATAGAAGCAGCTTGCACAGCATACTGGGAATTGTATGTAGCATTGCCCTTACTGGGGTCACTGTGTTCTAGCATCCACGCATCACCCTGCTGGTCAGACATCCATTTTGGCACACTTTTCCAGACAATGAACATTCTCTTTCTTGCTTGTTTTTGTTGTTTTTATTAGGGGAATAAACTTGGATGGGGAAAAAGGAACATGGGATGCCCAGAAAATGAATCTTTAGCAATAGAAATAAATGTAGTTTGAATCCAAATCTGACAGCCTCTTCCACCGCACATCTCCTCCAGCACAATACTTGAGATCACTTGCTTCACTTCACTGTCCAAATCTAGGTTCCTGTCTCCATTAGCACACGGCTAGGCCTCACTCTGAATAAGTCCTAACATTTTCCTGATAGCCCATTACAGGCAGGGGTTTTCAGTCCCCTTTGAGGTAGCAACCATTTTAGATGAGAATAATAAATGTGCTTACTGAATATTGGTCTACTGATCACAGCACATCCAATGCAAATCCTGCCAGCCCTCCTGGCTGCAGCAACTTGACTCTACAACAACCCCACAGTCTCTCCCTCTGGCTCCAGATCCAATTCCTGGCATGTGTCTTCCAGAGCTTTCCACTGTGCTTTTCACTCACCGACCCCGGCATGGATCCCTCCTGAATGACTTCCCTGGATGTGCTCCCAACTGTCCTCTTTCCTGCTCCTGTTCCAGGACACCTCTCAATGACTGTCTAATGAGAGGCTCCCTCCCAGCTCTCAAGCTCCCAGCCTGAGGTACATCTACCCCAGAAAGGGGGTTTCCTCAGACCATGACAGTCTAACACTGCATTACTCAGTTCATCTACCCGACAACTCCTCACACAGGAGGCTGACCATGGGTGTATATATAAGAGGCCCGCCCCCTGCCAATCCTAGTTAAGGATTGGTCAGGGCTCCCACATGCACCCCATGTCACTCCAGTTCTCTGTCCTGACCCTTTTCCAGAACCTTCTCCCTGGAAACAGAGGAGGCATCCAAGAGCTGAGGCACATGTCAGTCACCTGCTGCTACACTAAAACCACTCCCCTGCCCCCAGATCAAAACAAACAGGCCTAGCTCACAGCTAGACCTGTCTAATTTTACCTGCACTGGCAGTATACACAAAAATCCACTAATCTAGCACTTACCTAAAAGGTAGAGGGTGCTACATGTAGTTTTCTCCCCCTTAATGTGACTGATAATAGATTTTGATAGGCTGAAGTGTGCATATACACTGGCCAATACCCCTAGGGGATGCTTAGGGTAAAGATAGACACTAAAAGAGTATATGCATTTGAAAGATAAATATTTATTCAAAAGAACATGGGTAGATGCATATAAAGCATAGGGGATATTCAGTATGTTGCACAAGTATGGATAGAGAGCATACAGTTTTTTATCAAGTCAACAGCATGAACATACAAAAATTGTTGTGACAGAAAAAAAACCTTGCTTGATACATATGAGTTCAGGATGATGCCAACATGTTTCGGACTTTGGTCCTTTTTCAAGGCAACTAGATATCCTTTGATTCACATCTAAATTATGTGAGAATCAGAGATTAGTACATATAGTGTATGACAGTCGAATACAGTCTTTTCAAAAACATTGCCAGAGAAGCCAGTATAGTATATAGGTTGTAGGTACTCACATGTAATGCCAGTTTCAAAACATGCCACAAGTGTAATCCCAAGTTTAATTGGTATGAGAAATATGCATTGGGTGGAAGTGGTAAAAACAAAGTGGAAGTATCCACAAATATGAGAGGCTTGCTGCGACAATTTCAGGTAGTTGCAAGGTCCTATACAGAGCTAGGGCATATGGCCCATAGCCTGTAACGATAGACAGGCCAGGCAGTATACAGTGCTGTAATGAGAGAGTATATAAAGTATAAGTATTGAAGGATAAAGTAAAAGAGGAATCATGTACAAACACTAAAGTTTAGGGTCTGGTTACCTTGGTGTTGTAGAGCCTGGTATGGGAAGTCAGTAAACTCCAGGGAGTCAGCAGCATGTGTCAGCCTAGTTTGGCCTGTGAGTATATATCTCTTCAGATAATGGCAATCAGCTGGGCAGAAAGTATCTGTGTGCTGCATTGAAGGCTAATTGGATGGCTGTTTGTGAGGGAAAAGCGCCATGGCGCGCTGTGTGTTTTCCCAAGGGGACCTCTGACGAGGCGGCGCCAGGCGTGAGCACACCCATGGAGGCGGGGTCACGTCCTGCGTCGTGACGTCACTGACGCGGGTACAGACCGCCGCTGCAACGTGCTGCGCTCCAGATGGAGCGCAAACAGGAAGTGGACGGATGGATAAGTCCATAACAGCGGGAAAGGGGGCGCATGCGCACTAAAGAATATGGCGCGTGCGTGCCAGGTCTTACCCGCGCCGGGTAACTCACCCAAACTCGAGCAAGCCCATTGGTTGAACTGGACTGTAGAGAAATATATCTAAATGGCAATGAGTCTGGCAGACATGTGATACATATACAGTGTGGCACAGCAATTATACAATACTGTGGCAATAATGTCAGAAACGTAATTCTAGTATATAGGGCATACACATTGGAAATAGGCCTGGGTACATCATGAACATTCTGTGCATATTTAGGGTGGTGAGAATTATTACAGATAAGTTGATTATGTGGATGCATACATGTGGGGAATGGGGTCAAAGGTCAAGTTCACAGACTCCAGATTCGAAGCCTTCAAGGTAAGATTTAAAATTGAAGGCCTCATTGAGCCCAGGGGGCAAGGTGGCATTAAGGTGGAAAATCCATCGAAGTTCGCTTTGTAATAAAGCTTTGTTATAGTCACCACCTCGAATAGGAGGTGGGATATGATCTAGGGCTTTAAATGAAATTTTGGGAATAGCGTCATGATGGACATAAATGCAGTGTCGTCCCAAGGGTAATTCGGGGTCTCGTTTATTAACACTGCAGATATGGCCATATATACGCTTCCAGAAAGGTAATTTAGTCTTGCCCACATAGAAGCATCCACATTCACATTCAAGTAAGTATACAATACCAATGGATCGACAATTCACATAGTGTTGAGGGAAAAACCGTTGACCATTTGGTAAAACATTGTGTATATTGGTTGGTGGGTGAGCAAGGATAGAGACAGGGGACTATAGCGGTAACAATTGAAGGAAGTAACACTTGCAACTTTTTGTAAAGAATTTTAGCAACATAATTTATTATTGACCAAATTGACAAACATATAGACAAAAGCAAGAAGTGAGTTCAATATACATAAAATGTACAAAAAGGAAAAATTAGTTGGATTGGTCCGTCAGTCAGGTCGAGTCCCATGCAAACAATGGGGAAAAAAGGGGGCTCAGAAGTGACTGAGGGACCAAGTATATACAATATTGGCAGGGGTTTGATAAAAAGGGTCTATAGTGGTTATATAGATCCTGGGTACAATGGAGCTGTTAGAGAGAGCTGACCGACATGTTTCGCCATACAATGGCTTCTTCAGGGTCAATAAGTCACTTTGTACCGGTGAGGGATGAGTCTATGAGAATATAAAAGGCAAAATGTTAATTGTATAGCTCAATTAGGGCAAATTAATATGATAAGCAGGAACTCAACGAACATGTTGCCTCAAGGCCATATCCACCCCCCCCCAAACATACAATCACCCGGCGCTGAGCCCATCAATTCCAAGGGGGGACAGTGATACGTACCCCAGAGCAGCTGGAACACCCACTCAAGTCGCAAATGTGGTCAAGTACATGTTCCCATAAGGCGAGGAACTGCCGAGGGCCTAAAGGGAGCCTGGTGAGGTATAATGGATAACAGTACATATTATGGAATGGCATCACATCAAGTTGATTGCCATACATGGCTAGCATAGCCTAAAAATTACAGAAACTTACCAATATATATGGTAAAATTGATCATGTATATGGAGCGCCAGATAAAGGGGATCCTAGAAAAATCTGTATATTGTTTTGGGAAGCCACTGATGGGGCAAAGAGAGAAAAAACTAATGAAAAAATGAATAATGAAAAAGACATAAAAGTTTAAAAAAAAAAAAAAAATAGTGGAGAATGGAAGGTCAGAAATGCATATGTAGGATGGAGAGTGAGAGAACTCACCTGGAGGTAATATATCTGTATAGTTTGGGCTAAACGCAGAAAGCCTGAAACAGGACTGTTAGGAAAACAACAGGTATAAGATGTAGTTGGTCCAAGGGTAAACGAAGACCAGTGACTATAGAAAAAACAATAAAATGTATAATTGGATTTAAGGTTTGAAGATTCAAAATGAAGATAAAATGTGAAGGGGAAAGACTGAAGACAAAAATATCAGACCTGAAATAGCAATAATCCCAGCAAAATGGCGCTCCAATGTCCATCACCTATAGTGGTGAGGATTGAGCAGGCTTTATAGGTCCTCCACACCTGATCACGGTGAACCGTGATGAGGCGGCGGGCAAAGAAGCCGTTCGCGCATGCGCAGAAGCGCTGGCGCGTTTGCCTACAATACCCAGAGTGCTGCGGGACTGATGGATGCGCGCGCCGCTCAACGCGCGCGCACACAGAGAGATCCCTGCTCAGGAGCCCCCCTGTGGACAGGATGGGTATTGAGGGTAAACCAGCAACATAGATCCATAGGATCGAATGTGCTGAATCCAATGGAAGGAATGGAAAGCCAAAGATTCCAAGGAGGAGATGGAAGCAGAGCTGAGAGATACCAGGTGGAAGTGGAGCAGGAGGGAAGTGCAAAGAGACTAAGCGGGCTGCGATTGTGAGATCGCAACCCTGGGGTGCCCAAACAGATTCCAATGCGATAGGGAAATAGAAATGACCATAGATGTAAAAAGCGAAAGTGGGGAAGCCAGGAGCTGAGCCGGACCACACACTGTGCCACAAGGTGGACATGGAGAGAAAGGGACAGCGACAGGCGATGAAGCGGGAAGGCCAGGACCCGATCTACCCCATTATTAGTGGGGTCCCAAATGAGGCGGCATGAGGAGGAGCTTGCAAAGCATGTGCCTAACAATGATTTCAACTTGTAAACACACATGTTCAAAAGCAATGAGATATATATTATGGACCAAAATCAATTAGCTTAAGACCAAGAAGGATACATTATATGTTATGATGTACTAGTTAGATAGTGGCCAGTAGGTCAAGATATTCAATTTAGAAAGTAATTCATTAATTGAGATATATATATAAAAACAACATTGTAAGCTTTTAGTCAAAGTATACAAGGATAAGTGAAGGACATGCAAACATTCAATAGTCTACAAATTGCAGCTGTAACAGTACCCGAGCGCCCCGAAACGGCCAGACAGACCCAACGGCTTGGACCTGGAGTGCAGCAGAGAGGACACTACTAATCAAATAGTCCCGTGGGGTCTTAGAATACAGATTTTCCCAAATATTAAAAAGATCAATGACACTCTTAAGTCAGCCTGGGAATTCAATTTACAAGCGTGTTCCTTTAGCATGATCTCATTGTTGTGTAAACAATATGAACATGAGCTAGATCTTCTAGATACAGCCATAAGTTCCTGGCATGATGATCATGCCCTTCTGGTTTCATCTACAAGATTCATAAAAAGAGACAAATTACTGCGCACCCATTTAGAAACTTACACCACTGATATCATTAACATGAAAGAAAATAAATAACTATGCATATAAATGGCACGACCCTCTGGCCCGAAAATTTGTACCAAAACCAGAAAATTTTCCCACACAACCTAACACTCATGAACCTCCCAACACACCTTTTACTTCTTTTTCATCCAGTACGTCCACTATTTACCAAGATTTATCACATGATCGTAATCTCAAGAAAAGAAAAGGTGATAGATCATCCTTATTGGATGCTCACATCCGCACCCCCATACCTACACCTCAAGTTCACTCATCAACTTTACGGCCCAAAAACATTAAGATATCTACACCTGCCTTACAAACACTATCCTCTGTATCTAACCCACCCACTACCATCACCGCCACTTTGCCCTCACTGACCGCGAGACGCGGTAGTGAACCCGTTTTACCCTCAATGTTTCCGCAAAATGGTTCCTCACTGGACCCTAAAATAGCACCTATTTTTTTAGCATTAACCCCAGACACGTCACCCAACCTGACCTAGTAGTCTCTTCCACGACTCTATCGCACCCCGCAGGCCCAGATGTTCTAAATTTATCTTCCATCCCCCTCACTAACGAACAGAAAAAAATTCTACAGTTAGGTTTAACGTTCTGTCCATCGTCCAACTTTGATAAATTTGAATTCATTAAGGACATTCATTTGTTCGCTCGTAAGCTAATCTACAAAGTCCTTTATGATAAACCCTCGACTAACTCAACTGATCGTGCTACCACCTCTTCTAATCAAGCGCCTACATTTGAAGAAATGCAGGCAATTGACGAACTCATGGCTTTATGGGAGGAGGGAGCCATCGATGCCGACGAAACCGATGCCTCGGTTTCCGTCGCCCTCGGTGCCTCCTCCCCCCCCCCAACCTCCTTCAAACCTAAATCCAAAAACTTTCCAGCATTGTCCACTAACCCCAACATTTCCGCCTTTGTTCAACAAACTTGTCTCGCAATTAAAAATCTTGAATATACCTCTTTCGGTCAATCAAATCTAACACAGGAGAGTTTGCGGGCTTTAAAATCCCTTCAAACCCATCCTGATCTTGTAATTAAACGGGCTGACAAAGGCGGCAATGTTGTGGTCATGGACATTAAAGCCTATGAAACTATGTGTTACAACATTCTCGGAAACCGAGAATGGTACCGTCCTATTGCTCCTTCACTCATAAAAATTTTTTCTCATCAATACGATCAACTTATTTTTCATGCCTATCAAACTGCTGTCATTGACCTAAATACCTGGAACTTTTTGAAGATTAATGAACCCACCATACCAACTTTTTATGCTTTACCGAAAATTCATAAATCAACCACTAACCCCCCCGGACGTCCCATTGTGTCCGGCTGTCACTGCTTAACTGAGAACGCCAGTGCTCTTGTTGATAAATATCTCTCACCTCATGTTTTATGCTTACCTTCGTATGTCAAGGACACACTTCACCTTTTAAAGTTATTGCAAAATATGATTCTACCTCCCAACACATGGCTAGTAACACTAGATGTTGAATGCCTATACAATTGTATTCCACACGATAGGGGTCTAGATGTCATTCGTGACCTTCTCCTTGAACGCGGACCTCAATTTGACAGTTATGCCAATTTTGTGCTGGATCTTCTCAAATTTATTCTCACCAAGAATCATTTTATGTTTGGCAATTCCCACTTCCTCCAGGTGCAGGGTGTGGCTATGGGGACCAAATGTGCGCCCTCATATGCCAACCTGTACCTGGGGGGGTGGGAAAGACACCTCTTTTCAAAACTAACATCCACTCATAAATCGTATATATTACATTGGTTTAGATATATCGATGACATTTTACTTTTATGGTCAGGTTCACATTCTGACCTAGACCAATTCTTCGAATTTCTAAGCATTAACAATTTCAACCTCAAATTTACTCTGGAATCCAGTCAGCGGTCTGTCAATTTTCTTGATCTAACCATCAACATTGACAATTCAGGCCTCATCAGTACGTCCTTATTTAGAAAACCCACTGCTGGCAACACTATTTTACATGCCGAAATCGCCCATCCCCAATCCTTACTTAACAGCATTCCCTATAGTCAGTATCTCAGGATCAGACGCAACTGCACCTCAGACACTGACTTCCATAAAGCATCCAATGAACTATATTCTAGACTAATTAATAGAGGCTACAGCCGTGCACTCCTCAAACGATCGTTCAATAAGGTCAAGAACCTAGATAGATTGCAATTGATCCACAATACCAGGAACCTTACTGACACTCAACCTGTTAGACTCACTTTTTCATCAATGCATACTCAAGTCCGTGAGGTCGTTAATAATTTCTGGCCCCTATTACTTGCTGACCCTACGGTCAGCAAATTTATAGGTACACGCCCTGACATCACCTATAAAAGGTGTCCCTCACTTTGGGATCGCCTTACCAGAAGCCACCATGCTCCATTAACAACTCAGATTCGTCTTGAGAATGGCACATACCCTTGTGGGTCATGCGACATGTGTCAATATGTTTCTAACTCCAAGGCTATTTTATTACCTAATGGATCTTTTCATCAAATTCCTCACCATGTAAATTGTAGAACAATAGGTGTTGTATATCTTGCCACCTGCACCTGCGGGTGCTTTTACATAGGTAAAACCAAGCGGCCCTTCCAGGTTCGCATACGTGATCACATCAAACCTACTTTAAAAGGCATTGCTACCACAGCCATTAACAGACACCTTGGCCTAGCACACAACTATGATCCTCAACACATATGTTTCTCGGCACTTGAACATGTCGAGACACATGTGAGAGGAGGAGGCATCGATGAAAAACTCTTACAACTTGAAACTAGATGGATACACAATCTTAATGCTGTCAAATATCCTGGCCTCAATGAATATATCAGCTTTAAATCTTTTTTATGATTATCTGACATTTCATGGCATTTAATCACCTATTCTCCTTTGCTATGCTTTTTGATATCCACATCAGCCCATCTACTCAGATGTATCTTTACTGTAATTCATGTACTCCTCTCTGTTGCACTCCAGGTCCAAGCCGTTGCGTCTGTCTGGCCGTTTCGGGGCGCTCGGGTACTGTTACAGCCGCAATTTGTAGACTATTGAATGTTTGCATGTCCTTCACTAAGCCTTGTATACTTTGACTAAAAGCTTACAATGTTGTTTTTATATATATATATCTCAATTAATGAATTACTTTCTAAATTGAATATCTTGACCTACTGGCCACTATCTAACTAGTACATCATAACATGTAATGTATCCTTCTTGGTCTTAAGCTAATTGATTTTGGTCCATAATATATATCTCATTGCTTTTGAACATGTGTGTTTACAAGTTGAAATCATTGTTAGGCACATGCTTTGCAGGCTCCTCCTCATGCCGCCTCATTTGGGACCCCACTAATAATGGGGTAGATCGGGTCCTGGCCTTCCCTTCCCGCTTCATCGCCTGTCGATGTCCCTTTCTCTCCATGTCCACCTTGTGGCACAGTGTGTGGTCCGACTCAGCTCCTGGCTTCCCCACTTTCGCTTTTTACATCTATGGTCATTTCTATTTCCCTATCGCATTGGAATCTGTTTGGGCACCCTAGGGTTGCGATCTCACAATCGCAGCCCGCTTAGTCTCTTTGCCTTTACACTTCCCTCCTGCTCCACTTCCACCTGGTATCTCTCAGCTCTGCTTCCATCTCCTCCTTGGAATCTTTGGCTTTCCATTCCTTCCTTCAGCACATTCGATCCTATGGATCTATGTTGCTGGTTTACCCTCAGTACCCATCCTGTCCACAGGGGGGCTCCTGAGCAGGGATCTCTCTGTGTGCGCGCGCGTTGAGCGGCGCGCGCATCCATCAGTCCCGCAGCACTCTGGGTATTGTAGGCAAACGCGCCGGCGCTTCTGCGCATGCGCGAACGGCTTCTTTGCCCGCCGCCTCATCACGGTTGACCGTGATCAGGTGTGGAGGACCTATAAAGCCTGCTCAATCCTCACCACTATAGGTGATGGACATTGGAGCGCCATTTTGCTGGGATTATTGCTATTTCAGGTCTGATATTTTTGTCTTCAGTCTTTCCCCTTCACATTTTATCTTCATTTTGAATCTTCAAACCTTAAATCCAATTATACATTTTATTGTTTTTTCTATAGTCACTGGTCTTCGTTTACCCTTGGACCAACTACATCTTATACCTGTTGTTTTCCTAACAGTCCTGTTTCAGGCTTTCTGCGTTTAGCCCAAACTATACAGATATATTACCTCCAGGTGAGTTCTCTCACTCTCCATCCTACATATGCATTTCTGACCTTCCATTCTCCACTATTTTTTTTTTTTTTAAACTTTTATGTCTTTTTCATTATTCATTTTTTCATTAGTTTTTTCTCTCTTTGCCCCATCAGTGGCTTCCCAAAACAATATACAGATTTTTCTAGGATCCCCTTTATCTGGCGCTCCATATACATGATCAATTTTACCATATATATTGGTAAGTTTCTGTAATTTTTAGGCTATGCTAGCCATGTATGGCAATCAACTTGATGTGATGCCATTCCATAATATGTACTGTTATCAATTATACCTCACCAGGCTCCCTTTAGGCCCTCGGCAGTTCCTCGCCTTATGGGAACATGTACTTGACCACATTTGCGACTTGAGTGGGTGTTCCAGCTGCTCTGGGGTACGTATCACTGTCCCCCCTTGGAATTGATGGGCTCAGCGCCGGGTGATTGTATGTTTGGGGGGGGTGGATATGGCCTTGAGGCGACATGTTCGTTGAGTTCCTGCTTATCATATTAATTTGCCCTAATTGAGCTATACAATTAACATTTTGCCTTTTATATTCTCATAGACTCATCCCTCACCGGTACAAAGTGACTTATTGACCCTGAAGAAGCCATTGTATGGCGAAACATGTCGGTCAGCTCTCTCTAACAGCTCCATTGTACCCAGGATCTATATAACCACTATAGACCCTTTTTATCAAACCCCTGCCAATATTGTATATACTTGGTCCCTCAGTCACTTCTGAGCCCCCTTTTTCCCCATTGTTTGCATGGGACTCGACCTGACTGACGGACCAATCCAACTAATTTTTCCTTTTTGTATATTTTATGTATATTGAGCTCACTTCTTGCTTTTGTCTATATGTTTGTCAATTTGGTCAATAATAAATTATGTTGCTAAAATTCTTTACAAAAAGTTGCAAGTGTTACTTCCTTCAATTGTTACCGCTATAGTCCCCTATCTCTATCCTTGCTCACCCACCAACCATTCAATCCGGGACGAGGTACAACTTTACTAGAGCTCTCCAAGCCCTCCTCTTTACTATTGTGTATATTGGATTTGGAAAGATATTTGCAATAACTGCAGTTGCCACATGGAAAGGTGCCTTTGAGCTGCTTATGGGACCTGTTACTAAATTTGTATTCACTAGTGATAAGTTTGTCTCCGAGGGATGGAGCACGTCGATAAGTAATCAAAGGTTGTGGCGGAACAAAGGGTGAGAGGGATTTATCAGTGGCGATAATGTGCCAATGTTTGGAAAGTATTTGAGTAATTTGATTGTATTGTTGACAGTAATTTGTAATAATTCTAAGGGGGGATTTGGTTGATGTGGAAGTTTGTTTGGTAGCAAGTAAAGTAGAACGTGATTTAGATTTAGCTTTTTTGTATGCGTCTTTTAAGACGCTATTTTTATAACCCTGTGCGCGCAATCTGCTCCGTAGGATGGAAGCCTCGTGTTCAAAGGAGGTATCCGTCGAGCAGTTGCGTCGGGCACGGAGATATTGGGCAAAAGGAATAGATTTAAGTAAAGGCTGTGGATGAAAGCTGGAAGCAGCCAAAATAGTATTGCCAGCCGTTGGTTTTCGGAACAGGTGGCTCTGTAGGTGCCCATGTCCATCCTTGCTGAGCGTTTGATCAAGGAAGGAGATGGAACTGGTGCTATAAGTCATGGTAAATTTGAGGTTTAATGAGTTAGAGGAATTTAGGAATGATAGAAATTGATGTAATACATCAGTTGGACCTTGCCATAAAATTAGAATATCGTCGATATATCGACGGAAGGTAGCTATATATTTAGTATAGATGCTGGCAGTGTCATCTAAAAAAAGTTTACGTTCCCACTCCCCCAGGTACAGGTTGGCGTACGCCGGTGCGCAACAAGTGCCCATGGCGACGCCCTGTACCTGGAGGTAGTGGGATCCGTTAAAGGAAAAAAAAATTGTGAGTAAGAATGAATTTGAGAGCTCTAATGATGAATATAGATAAGTCCTAAGGGTAAGTGTTAGTAGTGGATAAGATTTGTTGAATGGCTGAGAGGCCCAAAGAGTGGGGTATCGAACTGTATAGGGCCTCCACGTCGATGGCGACCAGGACAGTGTCGGCATCGACATGGAGGTCCGAGAGACCTTGGAGTAAATGTGTGGTATCACGTATATATGAAGGTAAGGCCTGTACTAAAGGCTGAAGTAATTTGTCTACATAACGGCTGAGGTTGTCAGTGAGGCAGCCGCGTCCGGAGACGATGGGTCTGCCTGGTGGTCTGGGCAAGTTTTTATGCACCTTGGGTAGTGCGTAAAATGTTGCCTCTTTGGGAAATTTAGTCCTGACGTATTCAATAGTGGACTTGTCAATGGTACCTTGTCTAAAGGCATCATCAACAAGTATGTAGAGTTCTTGTTGGAAAGATTTGATTTGTGTGCTAGGAATTATGGTATACCAATCACGGTTACGTAATATATTCATACACATCTCAACATAGTCCATTCTGTCTAGGATAACTATGTTTCCACCCTTGTCCGCTGGTTTGATTATTATTGACGAGTTTGTTTTGAGGTTTTGTAAAGCAAGGTGTTGGTTGTAAGAGAAGTTTTTGATTTTGGAATGGGCCGGAGTAGTTTTTAGATTACGAATTTCGTTAGTCACTGATTGTAAAAAGAGTGCTGCACGTTGGTGCTGGGTGGTGGAAAAAAACTTGATTTTTTCTTTATGGAAACATGATGAGAACGGTGTTGAGGGTGACTATTGGTGTCATCCTCAAGATTATCAAAAAGATTATCTAAATCAATAGTGTCGATCAGATCTGGCGGATCGTTTTCCTCGAGGAGCTCAATGAGCTGCTGGAGGGCAGTGGTTTCTGTGGCAGTGTGTGTGACTGTATCAGAAAAAGGATTGGGAGTGTATATGCTATGTAATATTCATTTGCGAATGAATAGATGTATATCTTTAATTGCAGTGAATTTGTCAAGCTGTGATACTGGGCAAAAGGTGAGTCCTTTTTCAAGGACAGAAATTTCGTGACAAGTGAGTGTATAGGAAGATAAGTTGATGATATTGCAGGAAGATGATATCTACGTGTTGTTCTTTTGGGTTTTGGGTTTTGTGACATGTGTTGCTGGTGAGTGTGTAGTGATGCCCTCATTTTGTCTAAAAAATCTGCATTCTGAGATGCAGAAGGTAGGGAGTGAGACCTAACTGTCTTGGCAAGTGAGGGGGCAGCCGGCAAGTCCCCAAGGGGGGAGGCGCCGGGAGTCCCCTCCATGTCAGACACATCATCACTCGAAAAATTGGGTGTACGGCCTCGTTTGGGTTTACGAAGACCCAGGGGAGGTTAGTTTTGTGGGAATATTGGGATGAAGTGTGAGTCCTATCAGTGGTAGAACGAGAGGTAGGGACCTTGGAAGCAGGCCGTGTGGCGGCTGGGGGGCGAGCCACGCGGCTTGCTTCGGTCCTTTTGTACGCGCGTTCCTCATGAAACGCTTTCTTGTCACGAAAGAATTTTTTGTCCTTTTGTGCAAGAATATCGTGGTTGAATTTATCAAAACGAGTTTTCAATTGTTCATCCAATGAAATGTATAGAGGATGGTTCTTGAATTGCGCAAGTTGTGTATTAATCAACTCAAGTTTAGTATCTAAAAGGGTCATCTGTGACTCATATTCAGAAATGAGTAGTTTCATAAGCTCGTTTGAGCATTGTTTCAGGGCATTCTCCCAGGACAATTTGAAATCTGGGCGGATGTCCTGAAATGTGGGAAAAATTTGAACCCTGTCATGGAAAATTTTATTAATGTATGTTGTCAGATGCCCCCCAGTGTCGGTTTTGCTGTAATGCGCTCATCTGTGCGCATTCGCACATAAAGACATCCCTGTGTACACTGGAACTTTAGCATAACGGTATAAATACGTACGCTGCCACGTTCAGTGACGTCACAGCTGACGAGGAGACGACTGCCGGATTCACTTGGAGCCTTGGGAATGCCGGAGTAAGCGAGTCACCAGCAGCGCCCCACACACCACCAGCGATCTGGACTAGGGCTACACGGCGAGGCCACTATTCTGATATGCCTTTTACAACCCCCTCCTTTGTGAGTTGCCATTCTTACTTTTAATAAACCATGTGCCCGTTTCAACTTACTTCACTCAGAAGAGCGCTACTGTGTCTCCTTAAATTACAGAGAGGGCTAAGGGAGAGAGAAAGAAAGGCCGAAAATAATACAGGGGAAAAGTGAGAAAGAGTAGGAGGGAAAAAAAGGGAAGGGGGAAAGGAGGAAGGCAACCATGCTCAACAAGGTAAATTTCCATCTATCGAATAGAGTGAACGCGTGTCCCGGATTGCCGGGGACAGTCCCACATTTTGCAGGTCTGTCCCAGCCCCATTCATTCCGGGACAATACAGAGTCCTGGAATGAAACTGACATAGCGAGAAGTCCGGAATGCAGGGAATGGGGCAGTCTAAGCCGCCATATCGCTGGCGCTGGCTCTGACTCTATCTGAGATATTCTACTGGCCACTGGTTGCTAGAGCCACCTGGCGTCTAGCAACCAGTGACGTAACGGCCGTGACTCCCTGCTTCAAAGCGGAGGAGGATTTAACTTCCTCCTCCTCTGCTCCTAGTGCTTGCAGCTGCCCCTTGAGCCCCTTGTCATGGAGAGTCCCGCCAATTCAGTGGCAGCAAGGTACAGAGCAGCAAAGCTAAATCTGCCAATCCGGTGCTGACAGCAGAGGTGTCTTCACACATCGTGCAGGCGGCCCCAGAGGCTGAGGGGAAGGCGAGCAGCATGAGGCTGGCTAGAATCGAGAGCTTGGGAGGGAGAAGACCTCCTCCACCACCCTGACCTGAGCAGCAGCGGGCACAGCATCCCCGGTGCCTCCCAGAGAATGCAAACCTTATCAAACCTCCTCTCTGCTCCCAGCTGTGACATCAACAGGAAGACAGGCAGACCGAGGACCCAGAGGATGAGGACCCGTCTCTCTTTCACCCCACTTCTCTCACCCTCCCTCACCCCCTCTCTCTCACCCTACCTCACCCACCTCTCTCCTACCCCCCTCTCATCCCCTCTCTCACCCTCCCCACCCCGTCTCTCTCACCCTTCCTCACCTCCTTCTCTCTCCCACCCGTCTCTCTCTCACCCCCTCTCTCCCACCCCTCTCTCACCCTCCCTCACTCCCCTTTCTCCCACCCTCTCTCTCACCCTCTTCTCCCTCTCCAACCCCCCTATCTATCACCCCCTCTCTCTCTCACCCCCTCTCTCTCCTACACTCTTTATCTCGCCCCCTCTCTTCCACCCTTTCTCACCCCCCTCTCTCTCTCCCCCCTCTCCCACCCTCTCTCACTTCCTCTCTCTCTCTCTCTCTCACAGCTAGTGAAGGACTACAGGTTCCAGCATGAACTTGTGAGATTTAAGGATGTGACCCCCTAAAAGTCAAGGACTGTGGGTCCCAGCATGAGCCCCTCAGAGCTGAGGATATGACACCCCTGCTCCCCCCCAACCTGTTAACTAGTGAAGAACTACAGGTCCCAGCAATAACCCATGAGATCTCAGGGGGTCATGCTGGGACTTGTATCCCTTCACTTTTGGAGGGAGTCCATTAAACAGGAAGGGATGGGTCAAATTCACATCGGGGGGGGCACCCGATTTTAGTCTTGTCTAGGGCAGCACAAAATACATCACTGGACTACCTGACTATGGAATCTGTCACTCCTTATCCTCCTGCTAGCGCTCTATGATAGAGATAGCTATGCAGGAGGGAAAGAAGTGACAAGTTCCATCATCGGCAAAGGGTTTTAAAATCATCTTTTTTTGGGGAGGGGTCCCTGAATGGCAGTTTGGAAATGTGGTCACCCTACTTTAGAGGCCTAGGAAAAAAGTAGAATGCAAACCTATAGAGGCCTATCTACAAGGATTTAGATAGTAAGAAGAGTATGGTCAGAGTCCATCGGCATATAGTGTGTATTCCAGGATTCCCATACTTTCTGAAATGTGTTCTATCATCCAGTGTGGCTGCTATTATCTCGGACATCATACACAATTTAACACAGGATTTAAAGGGGTATTAAACCCAAAAGAAAACATTAACCGCTTCAGCCCCAGAAGATTGTACCCCTTCCTGACCAGAGCACTTTTTGCGATTCGGCACTGCATCGCTTTAACTGACAACTGACGGTGGTGGGTGGTGCGACGTTGTACCCAAATAAAATTGACGTTCTTTTTTTTCCCACAAATAGAGCTTTCTTTTAGTGGTATTTGATCACCTCTGCAGTTTTTATTTTTTGCGCTATAAACCAAAAAAAGGGGGCCAATTTCGAAAAAAAAATGCAATATTTTTAACTTTTTGCTATAATAAATATCCCCAAAAATATATAAAAAAAAAAATATTTTTTTCCTCAGTTTAGGCCAATATGTATTCTTCTACATGTTTTTGGTTAAAAAAAATCGCAATAAGCGTATATTGATTGGTTTGCGCAAAAGTTATAGCGTCTACAAAATGGGGGATAGTTTTATGGCATTTTTATTATAATTTTTTTTTTATTAGTAACGGCGGTGATCTGCCATTTTTATCGGGACTGCAACATTATGGCAGACACATCGAACACTTTTGGTGCTATTTTAGGACCATTGTCATTCATACAGCGATCAGTGGTATAAAAATGCACTAATTACTGTGTAAATGACACTGGCAGGGAAGGGGTTAACCACTAGTGGGCGATGAAGGGGTTAAGTGTGTCCTAGGGAGTGATTCTAACTGTGGGGGGATAGGCTTAAACTCACATGACAGCGATCAATGCTCCCGATGACAGAGAGCAATGCTCTCTGTCATGACACAAGGCAGAACAGGGAAATGCCTTGTTTACATAGGCACTTGTACTTGCACTTGGCAGGTGTTGGGGGAAGGTCACCTCCCGGGCGTGTGTGTCTTTTCCCCAGTTGTCAGGGAAGTGGGGTAATCAGACATCCCCGGGTGTACAGAGAATCCCAGCTAGTGGCTAGAAGAGCGGTGTCCTGCCTCACCAGTGAAATCCGTCCCATCGTGACTACAGGACGGGACTTTCCTCCTCTTACCTCGCTGAGCTCGGTTACCATTCCATGTTGCCAACACACAGCACAGACACTTCCCCATCCTGGGCTGTTCTCACCCCATGCTCCTCTCCATTCAGGAAATGGCTCACATCTTCTCCCCAGCCAATGAGAAAAGAGGAGTGTGGACTGTGGAAGGCAAAGTGGAAGCCCAGTACTGGAGCGTGGCTCTGGGGCCCTAGGGCAGATCAGAGCTGGACTTTGTGGAGGATATGATCATATGACAGGGAGGCTGCAGGGGTCCCCCTGGAGCTAGGGGCGGGGTTGCGATTGTGACCCCCTGCAACCCTTTATGCTACGCCCATGTCAGTAAGCCTGTTGTTTTTCAACAGAACAAGCTCTCCTGTGGTTAGAAGGTTGAGGCAAACCATTTACCACTGACAGGAGTGCTCACAGTGGTCAGATTTTTTTTACTCATGTAAAACCTTTTTTCAAAAACTGTTTGTGTAATTGCAGTGTGAGCTGGAGTTTGGCTTCAATTTGTACGGTAATACAGGAGGTGCTCAGATCCCAATAGCTTGTCCATGCATATAACCTACCAGGTCCTAAAGGGGTGTGACCACATATTACCACTAAAAATACTAGATTAATCCTCTGCACACTGCTACACCCTTTCAAGCAAACTTTGCAATAAAAAATAGGGATATTTAGTTCACACATATTGAAATATGTTTGTGTATAGTAGGCGGTCATACTGCAATGCGCCGCAGACGTAAATATTTGGCCCCTCGTTGCAGTGTGGCTCTATTGACTTGAATGGGAGAGTTTGACAGGCAGTGCCATCTGTCACCTTGACATGCTGTGTTAACAAAAATCATAGTGGCCTTGGTATGTGAACAGCCCCCTCCAGCTGTACTTTAGGGGGGAAGGTCAAGAGAGGTAAAACTGTGGCTCAACAGCCTGTTTTTACCTCCCCCGGCCACCCTGGTGAGATCTGACACATACAGTGGTGTGAAAAAGTGTTTGCCCCCTTCCTCATTTCCTGTTCCTTTGCATGTTTGTCACACTTAAGTGTTTCGGAACATCAAACCAATTTAAACAATAGTCAAGGACAACACAAGTAAACACAAAATGCAATTTGTAAATGAAGGTGTTTATTATTAAAGGTGAAAAAAAATCCAAACCATCATGGCCCTGTGTGAAAAAGTGATTGCTCCCTAAACCTAATAACTGGTTGGGCCACCCTTAACAGCAACAACTGCAACCAAGCGTTTGCGATAACGTGCAATGAGGCTTTTACAGCGTCCTGGAGGAATTTTGGCCCACTCATCTTTGCAGAATTGTCCTAATTCAGTTACATTAGAGGGTTTTCGAGCATGAACGGCCTTTTTAAGGTCATACCACAACATCTCAATAGGATTCAGGTCAGGACTTTGGCTAGGCCACTCCAAAGTCTTCATTTTGTTTTTCTTCAGCCATTCGGTGGTGGACTTGCTGGTGTGTTTAGGATCATTGTCCTGCTGCAGAACCCAAGTTCGTTTCAGCTTGAGTACACGAACAGATGGTCGGACATTCTCCTTCAGGATCTCTTGGTAGACAGCAGAATTCATAGTTCCTTTTATCACGGCAAGTCTTCCAGGTCCTGAAGCAGCAAAACAGCCCCAGACCATCACACTACCACCACCATATTTTACTGTTGGTATAATGTTCTTTTTCTGAAATGCAGTGTTCCTTCTACGCCAGATATACTTGGACACACACCTTCCAAAGAGTTCCACTTTTGTCTCATCGGTCCACAGAATGTTGTCCCAAAAGTCTTGGGGATCATCAAGATGTGTTGTGGAGAAATTGAGACGAGCTTTGATGTTCTTTTTGCTCAGCAGTGGTTTTCCCCTTGGAACTCTGCCATGCAGGCCATTTTTGCCCAGTCTTTTCCTGATGGTGGAGGCATGAACGCTTACCTTAACTGAGGCAAGTGAGGCCTGCAGTTCCTTGGACGTTGTTGTGGGGTCTTTTGTGACCTCTTGGATGAGTCGTCGCTGCGCTCTTGGGGTAATTTTGGGCGGCCGGCCACTCCTGGGAAGGTTCACCACTGTTCCATGTCTTCGCCATTTGTGGATAATGGCTCTCACTGTGGTTCGCTGGATTCCCAAAGCTTTGGAAATGGCTTTATAACCCTTTCCAGACTGATAGATCTCAATTACTTTCTTTCTCAATTGTTCCTGAATTTCTTTGGGTCTCGGCATGATGTATAGCTTTTAAGGATCTTCTGGTGGACCTTACTGTGTCAAGCAGCTCCTATTTAAGTGATGCCTTGATTGTGAACAGGTGTGGCAATAATCAGGCCTGGGTGTGGCTAGAGAAATTGAACTCAGGTGTGGACAACCACAGTTATAGTATGTTTTAACAAGGGGGGCAATCACTTTTTCACACAGGGCCATGATGGTTTGGATTTTTTTTCACCTTTAATAATAAACACCTTCATTTACAAATTGCATTTTGTGTTTACTTGTGTTGTCCTTGACTATTGTTTAAATTGGTTTGATGTTCCGAAACACTTAAGTGTGACAAACATGCAAAGGAACAGGAAATGAGGAAGGGGGCAAACACTTTTTCACACCACTGTATCTTTTGTGTCAGATATTATGGTTACAAAAGTGGATCAAGAGCATATGAGTATGTAAAATACAAGCATCAAAAACCTTTTCATAGGCATAGAACATTTCACAGAAGGAGGTGGCTAGGCTGCCAGAGAACTCATTTCATCAAAATAGTGTTAATACCTTAATCTAAAACAAAACAGTGAAACTACATTGCATTAAGCTAAATATGAAAAGACATACATCTGTAATAACTTAGGAGTTATTTTTACTTATAAACAAATGCCACAGCAAGTGTTTGGCAAATGCATTATATTTGCTGTGTTTTGGATGATTTCCCCAAAAAATCTATATTGCTGAAAAGGTTCATGGAACAGAGCTATAAAAAAAAAAACACAGAGGAGAAGGCACATAAAAATACACAAAGTACAACATGATTTAGCCTCTTAGGCCTCATATACACTGCTGCTGGTAAACGGACGTTTAGGAGCAGTTGGGCATTTTTTTTCAACTGCTCCTGATCTATCCTCTATGTTATCTTATCAGTACATGTACACAGGTTCATTTATAGTCATTTCTAGGCAGTTGAGTCTAGAGGCCTTTTTTGGCCTTCAGACGGTGAGTTTAGAGGCATTTCAAGCGCCAAACAAATCTAAAGGCGGCAACTCGCATTTTTCATTTTTGGCTATTTTGAAAAAAAAAAAACCTTCTAAACGCAAAAGCGACAAAATGTGGCAAAACTGACGTTTTAAACGTGGGTTATTATCTGTCAAGTTAAATCGTTCAGGAGAGGTTTTAAAAAATGTCCCATGTACATTAAGGCCGCATGCACACTGGACGTTTTTACAGCAGCTGTTTTTGGCAGTAGACATTTTTTTCTACAGTCATTAAACTCTCCATCATGTTATCCTATGTGTCCATGCACACATAGGCTGTTATCAGCAGTTTTGGGCAGTGGCGTTTTTGAGCAGTAAAAAAAATTAATAAAATTAATGGGTTCTGAGAGACGTTTTTCAGCTGTAAAAACACTCTAATGCTGATAAACGCTGATAAACGTTGATAAACACTCAAAAACTTTGCTCTCCAGTGTTTAACGTTTTTGATCCATTGAAAAAAAAAAACACAAAAAAACGCTGACACAGAAATATGCTAAAAAGCTACTGGGGTTTTTATAACGTTATTTTAACGTCCAGTGCGCATTAGGCCTAAGCCTTAGAAAGTCAGGAAGGTGGGAACTGTTGGCAAAAGAGAGAGGGAGTCTCTACTCTTTGTCTACTTGTAAGGAGAACTAGAATTAGGCAGGTGTTGGCACCAAACTGTGCAAGGTCCCCACCCTGCTTGTTCTTGGATAGGACCGCTGCCCATCTGTTGTTGAATTAACCTTCCACCATATTGTGTCATACACATGCACGCTCACGACATCCCTGGCCCGAGGCCAGGACACAACTTTATCCATATGTATGTGTTTGCCATAGTTCTATTCCCTAGAGACGAGATGGATTAGTCAGTAGCAAAAGTCCCTGCGTTGAGTACCCGATTCAGCTTGGGTACACACGGGTGCTCCCACACTGTCGTTTCATAAATACACTGTCTCTGAGATTCAGTAATACGGAAGAGGTCCTCAGGAACATAAGGGAATGCCAGACCATAAAGTTCCCTGCCTTGCCTAATCAAATAATGCTGCAGTGTGACAAACGGGTCAGCCGCGTGTTCAGTCCATATCTCGTGGGAACGCAGAGCAGTCTCCTGGGTCCTGCAAGATTCTTCCCCCCTCATCTTATCCCTACTCTTTGAAGTAGCGAGGGTGCCAGCTCCCCCATAGATTAGGTGTCTTGCAATATCTACCTCTCTTGGTCGCCTTTGCAGATGCTGGGTAACCCCCGCTGGCACACTGGTCCTGTGTGGCTAGAACCACCTCCTTCTGTTGTGACTTTCCAGCCACTGCTGCACCCCATCCTAGAGAGTCTCCAGCCAACCTTCTTCTATGGATTCAGGCTCCTCAATACTTGGAGGGTTTAACTCTTGGAACCCAGCCTAGCACTCCACTGGTACAGAGGAGTCTTACTCTGCCCTGTTGCTCGGCTCCATCTCTTCCACTGGGGGCTCAACATCAGGATGCCAGTCCTCCTCTTCGGGACTCAACAGAGTTAAACTCCACTGGCTTTGGCTGAGCACTCTCCTGTAATGTCCTAGGGAAAGCCCTGGCATGGCTGTACTTCTTCTCCACCACACCAGGTATTGAGATCCCAAGTGGCATTCCTCCTGCTGATGTAGGGGATCACTGAGAGTTCCCACAGCTGCCCAAAAAGCATGGTCCTCCCACAGGTGCTTCACTCCCAGGGATGACTTTGAGGAGAAAAGCTTGGCAAGCACCACAGCAAGCCCAGGTTGTCATCTCTCCAGTCAATTCCCCACAATCCACACATATCGGGTCCAGGGTTTCTGCTTAGCCAGTTCAACAGACTACAAAATCTCTCCTCAGTGTCACTTGAATGCCAGTGTTCAGCGTAACCTCCCTATAGAGTGGAGGCATGTAGGGGGCTTTGCCGCACGGGCCATAGCATGGTCACAAAATGGCGCACTACTGAGTCTGAAACTCCTTCCTCCACTCTATTTTAACCACACCCTATTCTGCGGCCTATGCCAGAATTGTAAAGGGGGCTAGAATTGGGAAGGTGTTGGCGTCAAACCAAAAAACAAGACCTGCTTCTTCTTAAAGAGGACAGCCACCCACCGCTTGTTGGAAAACCATTGTACAGAGCAGGTAAGTATAACAAGTTTGTTATATTAATTTAAAAAAATACTAGACTTTACAATGACTTTAAGCTTCCATCACCAAGTCACAAGACCCACAGTTGAAGGTCAAGGGGATCAAGGTGCTTTTATTAGTATATCTCTTCCCAATGTCCCTGATATAGCTCTGCCTAGCCAGGCACGCTCCCAGATGGCACACTCATTCCCAGGCTTCCACCATTACTCACAGCAGAGGACTCTCCAAGGCCTTATGCATCCCGGCGCAGGACCTGCAGAATAAGGTCAGGGGAGACAGGGCGACTACAGCTGTTCTAACTCTGTTCTGCACCACGTTGCCTGGGACGTCAGCTCTGCAAAGATCCCTTTAGATCAATACTGCAGGAAACTACATCTTGATAGCTCTGGGGTGTTTGGCTCCCATTTCCTGTCTACTCTGGACTACACCCCCCTTGGAATTTATGTGAGCACTAACTTCACCCATTACATCACTATGGGAGCGATTCCATTAGAAGGAAGCTAAGACCTGATTACAACTTTCTCTTTACCATACTATTATGGGATCAGAGCCACCGATTGGCAGGCAAGCCAAATGCACCTGCCAACATACTTGTTAGTTTGAAGTTTGCAAAAATTGAAAAGATCATACAAGTTGTATGATACAACCCATCATGCTGATTCTACTGTATATGATGATCCAGGTCATTGCAAAGTTTTTAGTATAAAAATTAGCTTTTTCCATGTGGGGAAATATAACAGGTACTCTTATGGGTGGCTTCACACTGAGCCACTGTGGCAGTGTACCTGTGGTCTTGGTGCAGGTCAACTGCGCTTTACCATAGACTTCTATTATGCCCTGCGATTTTGGTGCAGTTTCTGAACGTGCACCAAAAGACCTGCAAACACAGCCGGCCAGTATTAAGCCACCTTAATGGTCTGCCCCCCCCCCCCCATCCACTATGTATCATATACTGCCTTCCAGTATACACAGAAAAAAAGTGAAAAGATCCTTGCGTAAAACCCAGTCAGCCTAATACCTCGTACACATAAGCGGACTTTCCCGATTTTTGGCGCCAAAAGTCTGAAAAAAGTCTGAAGCTTTGCTTTCAAATTGTCCGCTGAACTTGGCAGTCCGGCGGACAATCCCGCGGTTAGTATGCTAGTCCGCCGGACTTTTGGAAATGAACGGACTTGCCGATCATCGAAAAGTCAGTTCATTTAGAACGTGACTTCAGGTAGACGGGGCTAGCGAAGGCAGTGAATGCCGCCGCGCTAGCCCCGTCACCTGGCATGGATTTAAAGGGAATCCCTATGCCGAAAAAACGGCGTGGGGGTCCCCCCCAAATCCATCTCAGACCCTTATCCGAGCACGCAGCCCGGCCGGCCAGGAAAGGGGTGGGGACGAGCGAGCGCCCCCCTCCTGAGCCGTACCAGACCACGTGCCCTCAACATGGGGGGTGCCCTGGGGAAAGGGGGCCATGCGGCCCCCCACCCAAAGCACCTTGTCCCCATGTTGATGAGGACAAGGGCCTCTTGCCGACAACCCTGGCCGTTGGTTGTCGGGGTCTGCGGGCGGGGGGCTTATCAGAATCCGGGAGCCCCCTTTAATAAGGGGCCCCCAGATCCCGGCCCCCCACCCTATGTGAATGAGTATGGGGTACGATGTACCCCTACCCATTCACCTAAGGTGTAAAGTGTAAATAAAAAAAACACACAATTTTTTTAAAATATTTTATTGCACTGCTCCGGGGTCTTCTTCCATCTTGGGGGGGTCTTCTCGCTGGACTCCTCCGCTATTTTACCGAGAAGAGGAGCCCGGCTATCTTCTTCTTCTTCTTCTTCTTCCTCCTCGTTGCTCTCTCTGGCCGGAATGGCAGAGACGCGCTGTGCTGGGACTTATATAGGGACAAGGAGGCGGGGTCACATGCTCATGTCACATGGTGACCCCGCCCCCCTATGATGTCACAGTCCCGGAGGATGTTGGTTCCCACTAGTGCACTTTTATGTGCATTTTGCAGCACATAGAAACAGATGCGTCATGAAAATACCTTAATTTCAATGGAGCTGCTCACAGCTCCATGCTACTCTGTAAAAAATTAAGCATGTCCAATATTAGGCCCCATTCACATCTGTGTGTTGCATTAAGGCTTTTTTTAGAGTGACATACATAGGGCAACCCATTCATTTGAATGAGCTGCCCTACACGGGACACACACACCAAAAGAAGCTCTTGCACCTTTTTGGGCATTGAGCTTTGTGCGTTTTGGTACAGTTGTCATGAAACGCATGAGCAGGTTGCGTTTGAGGTGCCATTACCAATGAATGGCACAGCAAGCACAATACATAGTTTTCATGCATTCTGTGAACCTGCACAAAAATGTGCACTTTTCTGTGCATTTGCAGATTGCAGAAGGCATTCACCTGTGTTTTTTTTTTTTTTTGGCTCATTGAAATCTATAGCGAATGAAATCGAATGAAAAAAATGCATGCAAAATGCATGAAAAAAAAAAAACCACAACCTCCTTTTGCACTAAAAACATGCGTTAAAGAATATCACAAGGAAAAATCCATGACAGCATAAGGCATGTGAACCCAGCCTTAAAGTTTTGTTTGAGAGCGCATGATATAAGGCAGTAGATTGTGGGAGACAGGTAGAGCCCAAGCAAGAACCCTAATACCAGTATCACCAGCCATTATTTTCATAAAACCACTCCATTATAATAAAAAAAAGCTTTCCAAGAAAAATTATAATGCTAAAGCTTATACGAGATTTTAGTAGTTGGATTTACATCTGCATCAACAAACTTTGCTTGAATTCTTTGAATTGCAGTGCTGAGCTACATTTCCCTGTGTCCTGCCTATGTGCATAGATCTGTAATCCCAAAAAGAAGCAATACCTGTCCACAGCAATCTCATATAAAAGTGAGTCCAGCTGTGTTGATCAAAGCCACATCCCCTAAATATGGAGAAACTGTATACTGTACATAAAAAAGTTTGGGATTTTAAAGGTGTTGAATCTTTCTGCCAGAATGAATTTGTAATAAACATATATTTATTAACAAAATAAAATGTTGGTGTATCATTCTGGCAGAAGGATTCAACGCCTTTAAAATCTCAAACTTTTTTACGTATACAGTTCAACCTGTCCGCAGCAACTGATTGATAGCTAGCTCTTCAACTGTCAACACCTTGGCTCCTTTTTCTATTAAATGGGGTCTTTTCCTTTTTCTTTTAGATTATAACTTTTATCCTGGGTTGATTAGAGCAAATGTCATGGTGCCTTTTATGAATAACACCGTAGCCAGGACTGCAGAGGGATCGAGAGGGAGGAAAGCCGTCTGTCGGAACTGTCACTGGAAGACTCTCGAGGATTCCTCAAAATGTGGGCTCCATGGTGGTCTTACGCTCTTCCAAACTTGCACCCGATCAGCCTAGGCCTTTCTAATTAATCTTTCTCAACCTCCAGCCTGGAGGAACTTCCCTCAACTACCCTTCCTTTGCTCCTCACCTATGCCCCTTCTTCCCTCCTCTTCTTGTTCCCTGCTTTAATTAATATTTTTTTCTTCTTTTTTTGTGTTTTCACGTGGAATCCTGCATTGTGTCTAATGTTCATATCCCCTGTGTGGGAATTTTGCATCTGATAGCAATAAAACACATTCTACTGAAAAAAGTATCCCATTCACTTTATATTGCTTCCTTTGTGTGGAATCCCTGGTGTTCCAGCCAGTCCCTCTGCTTTCCTATTAAAACGGACCACGCTAAGCAGAAGAGCACGCCATGTTCAGTTCTCTAGCTATGCTGGGAGCTCAGCCTGCTTTCCTCCAATGATGAGACTTGTCTTGACACACCCCTCCTGCACAGCTTTTCACTGGGAATATCAATGTGCTGCAGCTTCTCCTTCCCTAGCTCTTATGCAGCTGAGGACAGAGGGAATGTGATCACTTATAATAAAGAGGAAAAAAGGTGTTTATATTTTTTTTATATCTATACACAAATGTTTTGCCTTTTATTTCTATTTTAAACTGAATGGGTTGTTTTACAAGGTGAGGGTTTACAATCACGATAAGTTGTTCAGGGATTTGCTAAAGAGGTGCTGCGCATCAAAGGGCCTACCCAAGAGATGTTTCTTGCACTGATGCTCTGTGGACCAACATTTGAGCCAAAGGGTCCTTCGCATATCTAGGTGTATCTCATAAAATTAGAATATCATCAAAAAGTTACCGTATATACTCGAATATAAGCCGAGATTTTCAGCCCATTTTTTAGGGCTGAAAGTCCCCCCCCCTCGGCTTATATTCGAGTCACTGCCGTCTGCCTACATGAACAGCTTGTCATGCAGACAGACGGCAGTTTTAAAAAGCCGCGCCGCCTCCTCCCGCCCGTCCGTGATAGGCGGACACTAATTTTCCCAGCAGTGCAGTGTTCCGCCTATCACGGATGCCCTGTCATTCTCATCTCATGGACGAGGATGAGAGGGCGTCCGTGATAGGCGGAACACTGCGCACTGACTGCTGGGAAAACAGCGTTCCTCCTATCACGGACGAGGATGAGGAGGAGGCGCGGCTTTTTAATTTTGCAATGGCACCGTACACGGGGACAGAGCGGAGAGCGGAGAGCGGCGAGCGGGGACAGAGCGGAGAGCAGGGACCGGGGACCGAGGACCGAGGACCGGAGACCGTAGAGCGGGGACCGGAGACCGGAGAGCGGGGACCGAAGATCGGCACAGGTAGGCTGTAATGGGGACACGGGGGGGTCTGTACAGGGGACAGGCAGCTGCAGATGGGCATTGCTGGCCCTCTTTTCCACTTACAGTAGCTGCTGCATTTTGTACCCTCGGCTTATACATGGGTCAATGCAGGTTTCCCATTTTTTTGTGGTTAATTAGGGGTCTCGGCTTATACTCGGGACGGCCTATAGTCGAGTATACACGGTAATTTATTATGGAAATTCAATTCAAAAAGTGAAACTCATATATTATATATAGATGCGTTAATCACCGAGTGATACATTTCAAGCATTTCATTCTTTTAATTTTCATGATAATGGCTTACAGCTACTGAAAACTCAAAATTCAGTATCTCGTAAAACTAGAATATTACAGAAGACAAATAATAAAAGGATTTTTAATACCGAAAATTTGGCTTACTGAAAAGTATGTCCATGTACCATGTAGTATGCACTCAATACTTGCATAAATTACTGCATTGATGCTGCGTGGCAAGGAGTGCCTGTGGCACTGCTGAGGTGTTATGAAAGCCCTGGATTCTTTGATAGTGGCTTTCAGCTCATCTGCACTGTTGGATCTGGTGTCTCTCATCTTCCTTTTGACAATACCCCACAGATTCCCTATATACCATGATCATTAAACCAGGTATTGGTACATTTGGCAGTGTGGGCAGGTGCAATCGGCATCTCCATGAAACTGGTCAGCAGAGGGAAGCATGAAGTGCTCTAGAATTTCCTGGTAGAGGCTGCGCTGACTTTGGACTTGATAAAATGCAGTGGACCAACACCAGCAGACTGTGGAACATTTTGCATTACATTTGGAAATCAAAGTCCCAGAGTCCCAGAGAGAGGAGGAAGCGTGGAGAGGCATAGAATCCAAGTTGCATGAGGTTCAGTGTGAAGTTTCCAAAGTCAGTGATACTATACTGTACATGGACATACTTTTCAGTAAGCCAACATTTCTGTATTAAAAATCCCTTTTTTTGGTCTTATGTAATCAAATTTTTTGAGATACTGAATTTTGGGTTTTCACTAGCTGTAAGCCATAACCATCAAAACTAACACTGCACATAACCTTGAACACACCATACCCACCGTGAAACATGGTGGTGGAAGCATCATGATGTGGGGATGCTTTTCTTCAGCAGGGACAGGGAAGCTGGTCAAGGTTTGTTAGAAAGATGAATGGAGCCAAATACAGGGCAATCTTAGAAGAAAACCTGTTAGAGTCTGCAAAAGACTTGAGACGGGGGCGGAGGTTCACCTTCCAGCAGTACAACAAGTACTTTTTATGAGTACCTGAATACTTTTTCGAGTACTTTTGCAAGGCACTGTGTCACTCTGTGTGTAACGCATCTATATAAAATATATGAGTTTAATTTTTTGAATTGAGTTACTGAAATAAATTAACTTTTTGATGATATTCAAATTTTATGAGATGCACCTGTATACTGAAAGGAGACCCATTCAGGATATTTGGCATATCATTTTTCGCTAGCACGTCCACACAGTAGAGTGGGACAGCAGGGCTGAGCTGCATTCGCTGGAAGACAGAAGAATAAATTAGGATATATCCAGAAATCCAAGATTGAACCCTGAACCAGCTAATATCAGGCAGATGGATATGATCACAATGGCAGGTTGCAAGGCAGGATCTGTGAAGGAGAATAAGGATATAGAAAAGGCTTCTTTAATTTTTTCTTTATACATAAGGATTTCCTCAACAGGGACAGTCAGAATGTTGTTAAGACAGGAAATGCCTTGGTCCACAATAGGAACTGACTACTTTTTTAAGAACCCTTATATAGGGTATTGCTGGGTATGTTACAAAGGAGTAGTAAAGACTTTTTTCCGGCTATGCCGATCTCTATACAGAACCAAATGCAATAGGGAAAGAACTTATCAAGTTGTGGACTCTTTAGTGAACCCAGGCTAGTCACTATAGGTCACTGCCAGTAAATCCACACTGTTGAGAGATCCATAGCTAGCTACCTAGTAGGTATGGGCTAACGGTTCGGCCCGAGCATGGGTTCGAAAATTATCAGGTAGTTGGACAGTTTGTTCGGCCCGCCAAACTACCACAATGCACAGCGCCACCGCACAGTGCATTGAAAGCCCTGATTGGCTGAAGCAATGAAAGCTTCACCTAATCAGGGCACAGAGCACTGTCAGAGCCATGATTGGACGCTGACATGATGACTGTATCCAATCATTGGTCATTGCTCCATATCGGTCATTTGTAGTGTGATAGCAGCGTGGAGAGAGATAGAACAGGACTCTGTTCAGTGCTATTAGACAGTTAGATAGTGTTCTATAGTGTGCTATTCTGATTTTATTGTCAGTGTAGAATATCAGTTTAGTGTGCATCTAGGGAAAGTTAAGTGTGAGTGTAGTGCGACCATTCATCTTTACATTAGTGTGAATGTAGGGATAGTTCAGTCAGTGTGAGTGTAGTGCAGCCACCATTTATCTTTACATTAGTGTTAAGGTAAGGATAGTTCAGTCAGTGTGGGTGTAGTGACCATTTAACACAGTATTTTTTATTGCGTTACTGCAAGTTTAATGCCGTATATTTCAGTGCGTTACGTGCCAATTAATGCAGTACATTTCTGTGCATTAGTGCACGCTTAACGCAGTTTATTTCAGTTGCGTTACTGCAAATTTAACGCTACACAGTTCAGTGCCTTACTGCAAGTTTAATGGCGTATAATTCTGTGCGTTACTGCAAGTTTAACACAGTATAGTTCTGTGTGTTACTGCCATTTTAACACTGTATATTTTATTGTGTTACTGCAAGTTTAACGCCATATATTTTATTGCGTTACTGAAAATGTAATGCCATATAGTTTTGTGTGTTACTGCAAGTTTAACGCTGTATATTTCATTTTGTTACTGCAAGTTTAACACCATATAGTTTTGTGCATTAATGCAAGTTTAAAGGGCACCCGTGATCGCTCCTGACAGAGCGAGAACAATGATTTGTGTGTGTAAACACACAAATCCACGTTCTGTCAGGGGTGAGGAGACTGATCTGTTGTTCCTAGTATATAGGAACAACGATTGGTCTCCTCCCCAAATCAGTCCCATCCCCCCACAGTTAGAACATACACTGAGGGAACACATTTAACCCCTTGATCTTGACATTTATACAGTAATCAGTGCATTTTTATAGCACTGATCGTTGTGGTCCCAAAAATGTGTCAAAAGTGTCCAATCTGTCCATCGCAATGTCGCAGTCCCAATAAAAAATGCAAATCGCCGCCATTACTAGTAAAAATAAAATAAGAAAAAGGCCATAAATCTACCCCCTACTTTGTAGATGCTATATCTTTTGCACAAACCAATCAATATACGCTTATTGTGATTTTTTTTTTACCAAAAATATGTAAAAGAATATATATCAGCCTAAACAGATGAAGACATTTATTTTTATTTTTTTTAATTTTGGGATATTTATTAGAGCAAAAAGTTAAAAATATGTGTTTTTTTTTTTTTCAAAATTGTCGCTCTTCTTTTGTTTATAGCGCAAAAAGTAAAAACCGCAGAGGTGATCAAATACCACCAAAAGAAAGCTCTATTTGTGGGGAAAAAAGGACATACATTTTGTTTGGGCACAATGTCGCACGACCGCGCAATTGTCAGTTAAAGTGACGCAGTGCCGTATCGCATAAAATGGCTTGGTCAGGAAGGGGGTAAATCCTTGATTTGATGCTAAGTGGTTAAAAAAAATGCACATGCAGGTAAAATATGTGCATTTACTTTTTTTTTTTTTGTAGGAGCCTGAGAAGCATTGCACCCACAATCAGCAGATAGCTGGTGCCACGCAAGTGTCTGTGTAAGTTGTCTGCCCGTAGATCATATGAGCAAGCAATTTCACACTGACAGGAAGAATCAATGAACTACCACAGTGCTCAATAGCGCCATGGTAATTCATTGAGAACTACAGGCCGACAAATGCAAAGGATGTTGGCACTTGTAGTTTTCACATTCACAGAACTCTATGAATGATTGACGCAGTCAGGCAGGGGGAGCCCTGCACGCCCATGTTTTTTTTTTTTATTGTGACAGTTAGTGGGGGGAGAAGATCCCCCGCTCACAACAGGGGATCAGAGTAACATGTTACTTTCCAAATATGGGTGTAACATGTTACAAAAGGGGAACTTATCTTTTTAGAACTGCTATCCTACACACATTGGGGTTGATTTACTAAAGGCAAATAGACTGTGTACTTTGCAAGTGCAGTTGCACTAATTTTCCCATCTTTTGTGATAAAGCTCTTCTGATTTCCATAAGCCAACCATGCTATTTTTTTTCTCCTTTGCCCCTGATTTGATATTTTTTACAAGGTGAAGCTTTACCACATTCATATTTACTAAGGAAAATGAGTGCAACTGTATTTGCAAAGTTTACTTGCTTTTAGTAAACCAACCCCACTCTGTGTAGGAAGTTCACCTTTTGTAACATGTTACATGCCACACCCATATTCAGGGTAACATGTTACTGTACCACCGGCCCCCACACCCCCTAATCCCCCATTGTAACAGCTGTCACTGGGCTCTCCTGGTTTTTCTGTTCTCCACCAGTTTCAGACTCACCAATCTTCTCCATTAGTTTTGGAGCTCTTATTATAATGGCCGAGCGCAGAACACATTTGTAAAGCACATCTCTGTGTTTTACATAGGTGTGGTGTTTGTTTGTATGTGCAGCCATACTGCTGCTTTTAAAATGAGGCCCTAGGTGTTTTCCTATCATTTGGAGTGCTTTCCAACTGATTTTTTTAATGCTTTCCAACTTCTTACCAAAGGCAAGAAAACAGCTATCAGCATTTGGTAAGCAGTTGAACAAACAGTTATTCAGTACCTAAACTTAGTGTGGTCAGTAGATGTTTTCTGGCATAGTGCATTTTTCAGCATGCCAAATCTTATGGCGCCATACATGAGCACTGCAATTACCCCAATATCAGTGTTGACATCAACACATGCTTGATCACTATTGAAGAATCATCAATCAGTCAAGCTTTATACAAAGTACAGCCTAATGTTTTCAATCATTTCCAATAAGAACTCGCAAAACAGAATCTTTTCTATCATCTTTTATATATTATAAATGCAAGAAAATAACATCCTGTTATTCATGTTGATGTACTTTTATACCTAACATTCTGTTCCCCGTGAGAAAAAAAAAATCCACTGCCTACGTGTTGTGATCTATAAAAAGAAAAACAAAATTACCCCATTTGTTTTCAATGTCTTAGATCTTTCAGGCAATCAAAAGGTTACTAACCCTAATGAGTGTGTTTCCTTTTTTGCTGTTGAATGTGTACCCATTGTGTGTGGTCTCACATATGGGTACAGTTATAATAACATTTTCAGATGATTGCTTTAAGATCAGAGTTATTTAGGGTTTTTTTTGTTAAGGTTTTCACTCTCTCCATATATATATACATATACACAGTATAGAATATATGAGTGTGTGTATATATATATATATATATATATATATATATATATATATATATATATAGTATATGCAATATATACATAAATATATAATATATATATATATATATACACTCATATATATTATATACTGTATATATGGAGAGAGTGAAAAACCTTATTTATATATATATATATATATATATATTTATGTATATATTGCATATACTATATATATATATATATATATATATATATATATATACACATGCATATATATTATATACTGTATATATGGAGAGAGTGAAAAACCTTATTTATATATATATATATATATATATATATATATATATATATATATATAAGTAATTATATATAGACATTTACTATTTCATTTGGTGAGATGTGGAAATGCAGAATTTAATGCTTGCAAATTTTATCCTGAATATGGGTGCAGATGAGGGTCGTTTAGCACTAAGCCCCTGGCGAAAATGTAGCTTTGCAGCTCCTAGGAGAAACAAACTTTTATGCTTACAGATGTAAAACGTAGATGTGAATCGTACTATTGTTTTGCTGATACAAAGTTTAACAGTAGTTGCTTGCAGACTTTGCTAGAGCCAGTATGAATTATTGTTAAGTTCCCTTTTTTAGCTTGGAAAAAATATTTTGCTCCAGAAGTGTAGTCTGAGAGCCTGAAAAGAGTCTGTTTCATGTTACAGAAATCCTGCGTATTGTTCTCTACTTGATGTGGTCAGTCTGTTATGTAGGCATGTTGTACTGGCATTAGGAACATAACAATAATGTCTGAAAAGTTATAAAAACTGGAATAAAGACACCTCTTGTCATTGAATGTTATGCAGAGTCTCTTGAAATGGTTTGCAATAGCCTTTGTGAAGCTATTTTGGTGATGCGGGAAGTGTTCCATATAAGATGATCAAGTTAAAATGGGATGACAATGAAAACAAATAATGTCTTTTAATGGGCAACTCTTCAATGTTTTACTTTTTATTGTTTCTGGTGTGTGAATCTCAGCTTCTGCATTTTTATAAAAAAATTAATTGACCAGAACATTTAAAAACAGAAAAAGGGTGCCTTCCTGATTTTGATCCTAAGACCCGATTGGCCGGGAGTCCGAAGACCCGATTGGCCGGGAGGAGAAGCGACGGCCGTGACACGGAGGTGACAGAGGGGGGAAGGATGGGGTATGTGCTGGAACAAGGAGGGGGGGGGTCTGTGGTCAGGTCTGAGTGCTGTTTCCCCCCCTCCTCCGACAGATGGAGCACCAGCCGCCACTGCTGCTGCTGATCTATTCTTCACTACTGACTCACCATGCTTTCTTCTGTACGGTGTCTCTGTGTGGGGGTGGCAATCTTGGTAGAGCAATTGGGCTTTAGTTCCTCCAGTTAGAGCTGACCCTTTAAAAAAGATCTATGTCACGGCATATAATTATATTATATCAGCATTGTAGTAATGATACAAAAAATAGTTATTTTTGACAATTCAATATAAGCTTACTCGAAAAATCTCCTTTTATGTTGTGAGTTCTGCCTGTCTGTTGGCCATCACTTTCCACAACTTCCTGGATTCCCTGCATGCTTTGTAGTGTCTCCTCTGCTGTTTACTTTCAGTTTCTAAGGACTACATTTCCCATGGTACCATGCTACCTGAAAACTGTGATTCCTGTACTGACTCCACTTCCTGAAGCTCCTCTTTTCAGCACCTCTGTAGTTCAGAAGGCAGGCTCTATATAAAGTGTGACACAGCAGTGTCCAATGACAGGACATAGTGAATGAATGTCACAGAGTTCAAGGAAGTAAATGTATGAGGATCTTCACAAAGTAAGTTTACAAACTTCAAGATCATTCAGATTAATAGGAGTAAGATAGAAATAATTCAAACAGCGTGGAAATTAAAATGGATGGGGCCGGAAAGGGGGTGGGGTCGGGGGCGGGGAGTTGACTGGGGAGGGTGGGTTCCTGCACCTATTCTCTTAGAAAAAAAGGCCCTGGGTGTGGGGATATTCAAAATGTAGCAGTAGAGATTTATATGGCACAGGTCCACAGAATGACTGTGAAGTGGTTGTAAAGGCTGAAGTTTTTTTATCTTCGTGTATTCTATGCATGAAGGTAAAAAACCTTAAGTGTGCAGCTCTCCCCTCAGCCCCCCAATATTTACCTAAGCCCGATCTCCATCCAGCGATGTGCACAAGACCCAAGGCTCTCCTGGGTCTCTTCCTCCTGATTGGCTGAGATGCATCAGCAGGAGCTCCCGCTGCTATCAATCACAGCCAGTGAGACGGGACGGGGCTGAGCCGTGCTCTGTGTCTTATGGACACAGAGAGCTGGCTCGGGAGCAAGCACGCATGAGTGCCCCCATAGCAAGCGGCTTTCTATGGGGGCACTCGGCAAGGGGCTTGCTATGGGGAGACTGCAAGGGGGAGGGGCCCAGAGCACCGACAGGGGACCCGAGAAGAGGAGAATTGGGGCTGCTCTGTGTAAAACCATTGCACAGAGTAGGTAAATATGACATGTTTGTTTTTATTTTTTATGACAATAAAAATGTTTCTTTTACTGTAAGCATGCAGTGAAGATGCCACATGCAAACCAGTAATTACATCAATATATATATCTCACTGCAAGTATTGTGAGACTAGCAATCACATGGTGCAGTGCCTTAGATCTCACAATGCAGAAAAATAACTATGAGGCTGTAGGCACAGGAGTGCCTAGGCCCCCTCACATTTCCAGAAGTGCACAGGTGTTTTGCAGTATAACATGGCAAATCTTCATTTTTTTAAAGCCCACTTTATAGAAACCAGAGGTGGACTTTAAAATTTGAGGTGCTTATAGTCCTAACTAATAAAATTCCAACTGTAATTTTTATATAACATTTTATGTGCCAAGATTTGGTGCAGTATTGTACAAAGTAAGATAAATTATGCTGTGTGTTGTTTTTTTATGGCCAAGAACCCGGCGCCTGAAGATTTTTGGCGTGTGTCTTTCATTGCTTTCAGTAAATTCATCCTTAAAACTTATGGTGCCCATAAACTAGGCGAAAAATTGTTTGAAAAACGGTCATTTAGACAGTTTGTTCGTTTATCGTCCAGTTAATAGGCACAAATCGATGTAATGTATCAGAAAAGTGTGGTGTGGCGCTGTGCATGACGCATACAAAATAACTTTGGTTTGGTAAATAAATGAGAGAAGAACCATGTATGAACGATTCGTAAGTTCCACTGCGGGAACTAAACACACGGCATGGGGGATACAATGAATGGCAACAATAGAAAGTATTCAATGTATCTGATACGAATCGGTTGAAAAGAGAAAATGAGAAAGGTCCGGAAAATTGCCCAAAGATTTAGCGAGCAGGAGATTCCGGAACACCTGACTTTTTTCTTATTACAAGCTACCAACATTCCGGCTAACCTTGTCAGTATTATACATTACAGACACAACCCCCATCAGTAGAGATGTTGTTTAACCACTACAATACTGGGCACTTTCGCCCCCTTCCTTCCCAGACCAATTTTCAGCTTTCAGCGCTCTCGCATTTTCAGTGACAATTGCGCGGTCATGCAATGCTGTAACCAAATGAATTTTTTATCATTTTGTTTGCACAAATAGAGCTTTAGTTTGGTGGTATTTATTCGCGACTCAGTTTTTTATTTTTTGCGATATAAGCGAAAACATAGCGGAAATTTTGAAAAAAAACAATATTTCTCCTTTCTTTTTTAAAATAAATCCAATGAAATCAAATTTTGTCATAAATTTAAGCCAAAATGTATTCTGCTACATGTTTTTTGTAAAAAAAATTCCGTTAAGTGTATAATAATTGGTTCGTGTGATCACGGACACATGTACGCAAATGATCATGTACAGATGTGTGCAGGTGATCACGGACATATGTGTGCAGATAATCATTGGGACATGTTATTTTACTGGGACATATGTGAGGGACATGTGTTTTTATTATTTGGGGACATGTGTTTTTTTTGGGGACATGTTTTTTTTATTATTTGGGGACATGTGTGTTTTGGGGACATGTGTGTTTTGGGGACATGTGTGGGGACATGTGTGTTTTACTGTGGGGACACTACACTGGTGATCAGTGAGTAAAAAGCTGTAAAAAAACAGCTAATAATCACTGATCACCAGCCGGCTGCAGCGATCCGCTCTTCTCTCCTCACCGACAACTTCTGTGTGAGGAGAGGAGAGCCGATTGCCTAGCAACCGGCTGTTTGCTTACATCAAATGACGGCTGTGATTCGACACGGCCGTCATGTGATGAGGAGGGCCAATCACAGAGCCCTCCTGCCGATCCGAGATGCGCCGTGTCCGGGTAACACGAGCGCATCGGGATTGCGCCGCTGCGCGGGCACGCGCGCGCGATCCCGTGCGCGATCCCGTGCGCGATCCCGTGCGCAATCCCGCGCGCACGATCCCGCTACTTCTGAAGGACGTTCCAGAATGTCCTATCAGAAGTAGACGGCTCCCACCCCGGCCGTATATGTACAGTGGCCGGGTGGGAAGTAGTTAAAAGGGTAGAACAGTTGAACATAATGGAAGACTTGGTTTGGACGTCACGGCAGAAACGGGTGGTCTATCTGGAAACATGGTCCTTGTGGAATATTTTTAGATACACAGAGGAGGGAAGATCCCTCATAGATGTGAACTGAAAGGATGCTATTCAGGGGTCGGGGGGTGGTGACGCGTTGGGGGAGAGACAGGGGAGAGAAGGGGGAGGGTGTTCTATTCCCTTTTTTCTTTTTTTTGGAGGGTGGGAGAGAGGAAAGAAAATATGAAATGAGGAGAGGTGTTTTTTGTGTTTTGGATATAGGGCGAATATAAATGAGGATCCCCCCGGATCCAAGGACAAGATGAGAGCCTTGGATGAGGGGGGGCTGGTTATCCATCTGTATGTTTGAGAAGGAATAAGGTTTTGATTTAAAATTATATAAGTAAGGTTTTTTGAGGGAAGGAGACTATCAAGTATACCAATAGATAGAGTATAGTATACCACGGTATGTCATCTAGTAGATAGAGATGGATATCATATCATGTTTGATGTTTATGGAATATATTTTGTTCTTTTGATTTAAAATAAAAATAAAGGATTAAATTGTTAAAGAGAAATGACTCCAATTAGAACCAGTTGTAAAATGTATGAAATAAATCCGACACGAATCGGTAGTAAATAGTATTAAATTAATTAGTGACGTGTAGTATTGTGCACTGGAACTGACAAAGAGCATCGGCGAGTGGGCTGCTTAAATACCCCCTGGGCTCCTCCCATAAAGTCAGGTCACCATACTGGCCTTCTTATATATATATATATATATATATATATATATATATATATATATATATATATATATATATATATATATATATATATATATATATATATATATATATATATATATATTTACTCTGCAAGAGTTTTAAGCAGGTGTGAAAAAATGCTGTAAATTAGGAAAGCCTTTAGAAATTGAAGTGTTAATAGTTTATTTTTATGAATTAACAAAATGTGGGAAACAAAAAAAAAAGAAGTAAATGAACAGAAGGGAAATCCAAATCAAATTAATATTTGCTCTGACCACTCTTTGCCTTAAAACAGTATCAATTATTCTAGATACACTTGCACATAATTTTTGAAGCAACTTGGCAGGTAGGTTATTCCAAACATCTTGGGGAACTAACCACAGATCTTCTGTGGATGTAGGCTTCCTCAAATCCTTCTGTCTCTGCATGTAATCCCAGACTGACTTAACAATGTTTAGATAGGGGCTCTGTGGGGGCCAAACCATCACTTCCAGACCTACGTGTTCTTCTTTACACTAAAGATAGTTCTTAATAACATTGGCTGTATGTTTCGGGTCGTAGTCCTGCTACAGAATAAATTTGGGGGGAATAACACGCCTCCCTAAAAGTATGACATGATGGATAAGTATCTGCATGTATTGATCAGAATTAAGGACACCATTGATCCTGACCAAATCTCCAACCCCATTTGCAGAAATTCAGCCCCAAACTTGACAGGAAATTCTACCATGCTTCACTGTTGCCTGCAGACACTCATTATCGGACTGTTCTCCAGCGGCAAACAAACTGCCTCCTACTACAGCCAAATTTAAAAAATGTTGACTCATCAGTCCAGTGCATCTGCTGCCATTTTTCTGCACCCTGGGAAAGACCTTGCTGATGCAGTATAATTACCTTGTGTGCGCAGTCTTGCCATATATGACCTGTGACATGAAATTGTCTTCCACAACCTCACCTTAGCCCCTGTTCACATCGGTGCGATTTGACATGTGATTTGATATGTCAAATCGCATGCCAAATTGCAGCATATTGCTGGCAATGGCACTGTCCCAATCGGTGCGACGCCGACTTTGCAGCGCCACACCGATTTCCAAAAGTAGTTCCTGCACTACTTTTGGCTTTCGATTTCAATAGACATTTGTGCATGAATCTGCACAGATGTCTTTCAAAACACCCCGAACTCGCACTGAAATGCGGGTTTGAAATTCTGCAAGTTCAGCTGAACTTGCATGATTTTAAACCTGCGTTCAGTGTGAACGAGGGCTTAGTAGCAGAGTTTTGCTGTTCCTCACCCAGCCTCCTACACAGTTGTTTCTGTTTCAGGTAATGACTGTGTTTTAACCTACATATGAAATTGATGATCATTAGCACCTGCTTGGTAAAATTGATTAATCACGCACATGACTCTATCCCTAAAAAAATCAATGACTGTGTGCAAGTGTAAGGATTGATTCTGGTTTGAAGCTAAATGAAAGCCAAACAAAATATTGATTTGATTTAGATTTTCCTCTGTTTGCTCACTTTTTGCATTTTGTAAATTGGTTAAAAAAAAATAATTAAAATATACATTTTTAAAAGTATACTTACTTTACAGCTTTTCTTCAAACCTGCCTAAAACTTTTGCATTACCTTTAAATCTAATAATTTGATGCAGAAACCTTTCAAGATTTAGTGATCAGAAAAAGCACATGTACATTCCACAGCTTTAATCCTTCTTCTAGCTTAGATGGTACAATCGTCACTGTTATTCATTAAATAAACATCAAATTTATATTTATCCCACACCTTTACATACTTCTGTCAGCATGCAAAAAAGCATCTGTTTTCAGGTCAAGATTCATGGAAACTCATGGAAATGTATGACAAAACATCCCACTCTGGAAGAGCTTGCGTGAAAAGATTAGATTTAATGTATAATACTGACAAGTTCATTTGTAAAACCAGGAGCAAATGTAATACACGGGTGTTCACCATATTCAGTTTATCCACAACAAGTACGTAGATAAGGACTTCTTACCCATGGCTGACTTCTGAGATGCATAGCTTTTCCAGATCAGTGACTCAAAGTATTGAAGCCAAAGGGACAGTGGAATAACCAGGCAACTAGCATTTTCAGAAGGACATCAGCATTGTGTTAAAGCAAACCATTCATTTGAATTCCCGTGCATTCCTGTGTCATGCGTTTTGACAAAACCCACTGGACAGCACAAACAGTAGTGCTTGCACTACTTTTAAAATTGCACTGTACCAAACTGCATGGTACTGCAGTACCATGCGATTTGGTGCCTGCATATGCACTGTGTTTTGCAATCTGCATTTGGGGTTAACAATACATTGGTACCCTCATGCAGATTGTAAGGGCAGCGTATTCACCTGTGGTGTGGGAAATGCAGACGGAATGTGGCTAGTACATTATGACAGACTTACCTACAAATGGAGCGATGCGCTGTCAGGGCTTTCCCTGGTCCCCAGTGCTTCCATCTTCATTTCGGGTTTCACATCTCAGAGTGCTTGATTGGCGGGGTGGATGCGACGTCACTCCCACGCATGCGCTTGTGAGTCACATCATGCATCGCTGTGGCACGCAGGGCTGGTCGTATATGTGGTCTGAGCTGTGCATGTGCGGCTCATGCTGACCATACACTATGTGAAAAATTCAGTCATTTAGCCAGTTCTTTCATTTTTCCCTAGTTAATGGGCACAAAATCGTTAGTTGTTGGGACAATTTTGAGCCGAAAAAACGAAGGAAAAGTTTGGAAATGTTCTGCCGAACGAACGATAAATTGAAAGGTTAACCTCCCTGGCGGTATGATTATTTCAGGTTTTTGATGCTGAAAGCAGTAAAATTATTTTGCATGAAATTTTGGCGTTTTATATTGTAGGCCTGTAATTCTTAGGAATATCTCACTTAAATCTGTCCAAACAAGAGTCTAGTAGACATCCCGGGTATCAGCGGCGTTGCAAGGGGGGTGCAGGGGGTGCGGGCCGCACCCGGGTGTCACCCGACAGAGGGGTGACACCCGGCATGGCACTGGATTGAGAGAGGCACCGCGGCTCTCTCCTCCTCCTCCGTCCACTGAGCACTATCTCTGCTCAGCGATGTTCGGTGAGGAGGAGAATTAATTGTGAGGCACACAGGCAGCTCGGGTTCCCATAGCCCAGTGCACGGCGCCCGCATGTCCTCGGGGAAGCGGCACTGCAATCCCCTATTATTGTGACAGGCAGGCAGAGATGCCGGCCGCCTATCACAATTACACTCCTCGGAGCCAAGGCTCCTCCTCCACACTGACGGGACACAACAGGAGGAAGAGCCTAGGAGGAGGGACAATGGACATCCATGTGGACACTGGACAGAACCACGCTGATCTGAGGTCTGTGAATGTAGGGGGGAGAGATGTATGCAATGTCACTATGGGCAGATATACACAGGGGGGGGGGGGGTGTACATTATGGAGATTACACAGGGGGTACATTAGGGGGGTACATTATGGAGATTACACAGGGGGTACATTAGGGGGGTACATTATGGAGATTACACAGGGGGTACATTAGGGGGGTACATTATGGAGATTACACAGGGGGTACATTATGAAGGGATTACACAGGGGGTACATTATGAAGGGATTACACAGGGGGTACATTATGGGGGATTACACAGGGGGTACATTATGGGGGATTACACAGGGGGTACATTATGGGGGATTACACAGGGGGTACATTATGGGGGATTACACAGGGGGTACATATGGGGGATTACACAGGGGGTACATTATGGGGGATTACACAGGGGGTACATTATGGGGGATTACACAGGGGGTACATTATAGGGGATTACACAGGGGGTACATTATAGGGGATTACACAGGGGGTACATTATGGGGGATTACACAGGGGGTACATTATGGGGGATTACACAGGGGGTACATTAGGGGGATTACACAGGGGGTACATTAGGGGGATTACACAGGGGGTGGTTACATTAGGTGGATTACACGGGGGGTACATTATAGGGGATTACACAGGGGGTACATTATGGGGGATTACACAGGGGGTACATTATGGGGGATTACACAGGGGGTACATTAGGGGGATTACACAGGGGGTACATTAGGGGGATTACACAGGGGGTGGTTACATTAGGTGGATTACACGGGGGTACCTTTGGGGGATTACACGGGGGTGGTTACATTAGGGGGATTACACAGGGGTACTACACAGGGGGGGTTACATCAGGGGGATTAAACTGGAAGGGGATTACACTGTTACATTGGGGGTATTTAGACTTGGGGCTCAGTCTAATATGCTTGAGTCTATTTTTTGTCCCAGTCCAGGCCTGGGTGACACCATTAAGAAGGAAGTGATATCCGACTGTGATGATGTCACCCCCATCCGTGACAGTGCATGGATTGGCGCACTGGCATAAACCACAACATTTACAGGGGCTGGTTTGGCATGCGCACCATGCACTAGCCTGCTCAGTGTCTACTGCTCTGTCCTACTCCTGCTGTCACTCCGCAGTGGCAGGACAGAGCACTATGGCAGGAGAGCTGTGCTGATGCGCTAGCCTGCTCAGTGCCCCGGATTGCTCAGTGACGGGGGGGGGGGGGGGGGTGACACCATATTTTACCGCACCAGGTGACACCAACCCTAGTGACGCCACTGCCGGGTATGATAAAGTTTGAAACACGAAATCATAAATTATAATATAATAAATAATTATAAATAATTATAACAAATAATAATATAATAATAATAAAATGTATTCAATAATGTAATCAAATCAAAAACACTGAAATTTGCTCAGTTGCAGAATCGTCGCTGTCATTACTTTCAGTGTTGATGACGGATTTCCCCACAAATCACTATTATTCAATTCTGCAAGTGATTCTAATTTATTATCGCGGTTTTCTAACTGGTCTAAAACCACTTTTGATGTAAAGGGACGGTTTTGAATGCTATGGACAATCTCCAGTTTCCAGGCAGAAAGAACAATATTTATAATATAAAACTGCATGCAGTGCACTGGACAAACCACTAGGGACAAAAGGGAGGTGAAATTAATTGGTACAGTAATGTAATCTGTAAGATTACAGTGTACTGTATATGTATTTTACTTTTTTAATTTGGCGCTGTTCTCCGTCTCCGTGCGTTGCAGCGCTCCCAGGGAACGGAGCTCGCGCTGTGATGAATCGAGTGGAGGACAGCACGCACACAGAGCGGGGAGGACATCGCAGGATCCTGGGGACAAGGTAAGTAAGCTGTATCTGGATCCTGTGATGTGATCCCGAGTGTGGTTTGGGGTTACCGCTTCTGGTGCTGAAAATCCACCCCGAGCCACACTCAGGAATACCGCCAGGGAGGTTAATGTGTTTCCCGTCCGAACTGTCTGCATTAAGTATATGTAAAAAAACGAACAAAAAATGCATTCATTAATGTCCACTGAAAGATTTATTGGTCATTACATGAAGGCACTATCGTTTGCGCTCACGGCCGAATGTTTGTTTTTTGAAAATGGGTTTGGCCAATTTTTCCTATAGTGTATGGCCAGCATTATGTCCCGTACACACGGTCGGACTTTCCGACGTAAAATGTGCGATCGGAGCTTGTTGTCGGAAATTCCAACTGTGTGTAGGCTCCATTGGACAGTTTCCATCGGAATTTCCATCGCACAAAATTTGAGATCTGGTTCTCAAATTTTCAGACAACAATATTAGTTAGTGTAAATTCCGATCGTGTGTACACAATTCCGAAGCAATTCCGATGCACAAAGTGCCACGCATGCTCAATAAATTACGAGACGGGAGCGATCGGTCTGGTAAAACTACCATTCGTAATGGAGGTAGCACATTCATCTTTTAATGCAGCGCATTCTCTTCTTCTTTATAATGCTCAAAGAATGAAGTTGTTTTGCTGCTCATATTCACACAGAGTTAGTGCAAAGTGGATTTTCCTTTAGTAAATAACACCCACAGTGCTTTATAATTTGCAACAATCACGCCATTTTCGTGACTCACAAAAATTACTTCATGGTGCTTACAATTATGAATATTTTTATCATTAATGCATTACATACATTAACAACAAAAACAAGGTGTGTGTATAGCAGACCCTCAACATAATAGTTAGCTGAAGAAGAGATTGTCACCTCATGTATCAGAGAAACAGAAAGAAATTACGTTTATTATCATTATTGAAGAAAATGGCCAAAAAAAAAGCCCATTGGAGAACCTAGTAGACAGCTAAAAGAAACACAAGCAGTAAATCAAATGAAATATTAGTTCAGATTCTAAAAAATATTTATTGAAAAAATTTCTCAGACATTTGCTGGCATATAAATGGCCCCCCTACCCGCAAAGTATTCCTGATATTTTTTTCTCACTTTGCGGGCGCTTTGGGGGGGGAGGGGGGAGCCAGGACGGCCAGCTTCAAGTGCCGTCAATGTTGAAGTATCGGGCAAGCTGGCCTCAGTCCCAACTGAGGCCACATAGTTTGTTGAATTTTTATGAAGAAAATTGTGCAGAATGCAGCAGGCAAGCACAATATGGTTCAGTTTATATTCCGCCATGTGAATTGGTGTCAGAAATAGGCGGAACCGGCTGGCCATTATCCCAAAAGCATTCTCCACCACTCTTCTGGCTCTGGCCAGCCGGTAATTTAAAACCCTCTGGCCCGGGGTGAGGGTCCTCATGGGAAATTACCTCATCAGATGTTCACCCAGCCCAAATGCTCCATCAGCAACAAAGACAAACGGGTGTCCTTCCACGTTCTCTTCCAGAGGTGGCAATCCCAAACCACCACTCTGGAGATGCTTGTCTGGGATCCGACATCCGGCCATTCTTCCCCACGTCCACATGGAACTCATATGTCACTGACACCAACGCCAACATAACATTACTATTAAACCCCTTATAGTTATAATAGTATGACCCTGAGTTGGGGGGTGGAACTATGTGGACGTGTTTCCCATCAATTGCCCCTCCATAGTTGAAAAAGTCCCAACGATCGGCAAAGTGGGATGCTACAGTCTGCCATTCCTGTGGCGTTGAAGGAAACTGTGGAGTCAAACAAGAATTTTTTTTTGCAATTTTGCACATACAGTGGTGTGAAAAAGTGTTTGCCCCCTTCCTCATTTCCTGTTCCTTTGCATGTTTGTCACACTTAAGTGTTTCGGAACATCAAACCAATTTAAACAATATTCAAGGACAACACAAGTAAACACAAAATGCAATTTGTAAATGAAGGTGTTTATTATTAAAGGTGAAAAAAATCCAAACCATCATGGCCCTGTGTGAAAAAGTGATTGCCCCCCTTGTTAAAAACATACTATAACTGTGGTTGTCCACACCTGAGTTCAATTTCTCTAGCCACACCCAGGCCTGATTATTGCCACACCTGTTCACAATCAAGGCATCACTTAAATAGGAGCTGCTTGACACAGTAAGGTCCACCAGAAGATCCTTAAAAGCTACAAATCATGCCGAGACCCAAAGAAATTCAGGAACAATTGAGAAAGAAAGTAATTGAGATCTATCAGTCTGGAAAGGGTTATAAAGCCATTTCCAAAGCTTTGGGAATCCAGCGAACCACAGTGAGAGCCATTATCCACAAATGACGAAGACATGGAACAGTGGTGAACCTTCCCAGGAGTGGCCGGCCGCCCAAAATGACCCCAAGAGCGCAGCGACGACTCATCCAAGAGGTCACAAAAGACCCCACAACAACGTCCAAGGAACTGCAGGCCTCACTTGCCTCAGTTAAGGTCAGCGTTCATGCCTCCACCATCAGGAAAAGACTGGGCAAAAATGGCCTGCATGGCAGAGTTCCAAGGAGAAAACCACTGCTGAGCAAAAAGAACATCAAAGCTCGTCTCAATTTCTCCACAACACATCTTGATGATCCCCAAGACTTTTGGGACAACATTCTGTGGACCGATGAGACAAAAGTGGAACTCTTTGGAAGGTGTGTGTCCAAGTATATCTGGCGTAGAAGGAACACTGCATTTCAGAAAAAGAACATTATACCAACAGTAAAATATGGTGGTGGTAGTGTGATGGTCTGGGGCTGTTTTGCTGCTTCAGGACCTGGAAGACTTGCCGTGATAAAAGGAACTATGAATTCTGCTGTCTACCAAGAGATCCTGAAGGAGAATGTCCGACCATCTGTTCGTGTACTCAAGCTGAAACGAACTTGGGGGGGGATGTTTTGGACAGGTTCACTTCATTGTGTTACTTTGGTCAGCCCCTCCGTACTTTACACTATTGGCAGCCCACTGGACAGGTAAGAAGTGTCATAATACAGAAAAAAATACACACTGTACAAATGGAAGCACATTTTTACATTCTGCAATTACCTATTAAGATAATAGGAGAACAAAACATTAAACAGTACCATTTGAAAGTATTCAGGCAGGCCCTTTCACTACATGCTTTGGTGAATTCATCCATAAATATGAACACAAAATAGGTAGGTATAGTGTGTATTGGCAAAGTCAGCAGATAGAGGATTGGTATCAGTTGACTTAGCGGTTGGGGGGGGGGGAGGCTTCCAAATTATTTTGGGACCCCAAAAAAAAGCCTCTGGCACTTTGCATGAATTTAAGCACACAAATAACATTTGGACACATTTTAGGGGGTGTTTAGGGTAAAGCACTACTATAGAGCTGACAAAATACATTGTTAAGTGACTAGGCTAGGTGTGTATGGGCCCAGGATAGCATGCTGGGGGAAATTCAAGCATGCATGAGAACAAAGGGGACATTTGCAGCATATTACAATCATGGTAATTAGGGAATGAGGAAAGAAAAATAATACATTAGCAAACGTTAAATACATAGAATGTGATGTTAAAGGAGAAAACTCACCCTAATATAGTCCTTCTGCAGGACCTGAATAATGTCAGAACAGGTCTCTGGAATAATGATTCCCAGAGCCTGGGGCGAAATGCCTATTGAGAACTTGAGGTCCTGTAGACTTCTCCCCGTCGCCAAGTAGCGCAACGTGGTGACTAGCCTCTGTTCAGGAGTGATGGCTTGCCGCATGCAGGTGTCCTGCTTCGTAATATAAGGGGACAGCAAAGCCAACAAACTGTGAAAAATGGGGTCCGTCATCCAGAGAAAATTCCTGAAATCATCAGGATTATTCTTACGGATCTCCCGCAACAAAGGCATATGAGAGAATTGTTCACGCTGGAGTAACCAATTCTTGGTCTATGAACTCCTCCCCACCCTGTTCATGGACTGGGCTTTGGTCAAAGTAAGAACCCCAACACCAAGCCCCTGCATAGCACGAACTCTACGACGAGTACGTAACCGCAACATGGCTTCAAAACAGTCGGCTGGTCAGAATGAACGAACAGAACGCACTGAAAAACAGCAAGGCCTGAGAAGAGCGAGCTGAAAATCAGATACGAGCGGACAAGAACGCACTGAAAAAAACGAATACAAACTGACTACACGCACTGACAAGACCAGATACAAACCCACAAGCACAAACTGAAGAGCAGTAACAGACTGAAAAACATGAGTCTGAAAAGCGCAAATCGTCTCTCACCAAACTTCTACTAACACGAGATTAACAGAAGGAGCACAAAGGGTGGCGCACTGGCTATTGAACTTCCCTTTTCTAGTCCCGTTGTACGTGTTGTACGTCACCACGTTCTTAACGTTTGGAAATTCCGACAACTTTGTGTGACCGTGTGTATGCAAGTTTGAGCCAACATCCATCGGAAAAAATCCATGGATTTTGTTGTCGGAATGTCCGATCAATGTCCAATCGTGTGTACGGAGCATTAGACTACATTAAATGTGGACAGGTAGGGAGGACATGTATGACAAAAGAGACCTTTATGCTGGACATACACTATGCAAAAAATCGTCTGAAATTCGGTCATTTAGACAATTCATTCATTTTTCGGCCATTTAATGGGCACATAATCGATAATTTGGGACGTTTTGAGACGAAAAAACGATGAGCAAGTTTGGAAATTTTCTGCCGAACGAACGATAAATCGAAAGGTTGATGTGTTTCCCTCCGAACTGTTTGCACTAGGTATATGTAAAAAAACAAACAAAAAATTGATTCATTTATGTCCACTGAACGATTTATCAGTCATTACTTGATGACATTATCGTTTGCTCTCACGGCCAAATGTTCGTTTTTCGAAAATGGGTTTGGCCAGCATTAGGGTCTCTTCTGTTATAAAGACCAAAAGGAAACCCCCTAGGATTGGGACTTTACTTAGACCACCACATTAAACCAGGGTATATAAAAATAGTTTAATTCAAATATTTGAAAAGTGATCACCTGTTGTCCAAGACAGGGTACACAATGCAATACATACAATCCAATACAAAAAATATATATACAGACAAAACAAAACAATACAAAAAAATACAAAAGAAACCAGATAGGTAGCACTTGAACTCTCTTGGAGGTGAGGTGCCCCCAAAGACCCGACGCGTTTCCAGTTCTTAGGGTTGTAGAACTTTCATCAGGGGTGGAGAGTAATTGAGTTAACGATACAGTTATCGCTCACAATGGAGCAGGCAGCCAGTGCGAGATGAGTTTCCAAGAAGAAGCGAGATATATGCATCTCCTAAATACAGCTAAAGTTTTGATGTAGAGTCTTACATGTGTAGCCGATGAATCAAAAGTTTGATATACCCCATGAAGGTCCACTATTATTTTCTGTGGGTCCTGGCGGGCACACGTTTAAAGCTAATAAAGTCCAAACATCAAAGTCCTCAGGGAAGGTACAGGGTGAACTATTGTATATGGTTCATCCAGAGAGTTCCACCGATTGGATAAGTATCCAGTGAGGAAAGATTGTGGAATTATTTGTGGTTGTAATAACCCGTGTGTGTAGTCCCGGAGCGGGGGGGGAAAGACGGAGGAGGAGGAGTAGATTTCCACTGCCCGTGTGGGTAGGGGCAGCACACCGCAACACGGACGGCGGACATCTACTCTTCCTCCTCCGTCTCCCCCCCTCCAGGACTACACACATGGGTTATTACAACCACAAATAATTCCACAATCTTTCCTCACTGGATACTGTATTGTGTTTTGTCTGTATATATATTTTTTGTATTGGATTGTATGTATTGCATTGTGTACCCTGTCTTGGACAACAGGTGATCACTTTTCAAATATTTGAATTAAACTATTTTTATATACCCTGGTTTAACCGCTTCCCGACCGGCCACTGCATATATACGTCAGCAGAATGGCACGGGCAGGCAAAATCACGTATATATACGTGATCGTGCATGTGCCTGCCTGTGGGTCGCGCGCGCGCCGCTAGCGGCGCGCTCGCGACCCGGTCGGGAGCTCCGTGACCCCGGCCGCGGGACCAGCAGACCCGATCGCCGCTGGTATCCCGCGATCGGGTTACGGAGCTGAAGAACGGGGAGAGGTCTATGTAAACAAACCTCTCCCCCGCGCTTCCTACACTGACTGTCATCGGGAACGCCGATCAATGACGTCAGACGTACAGCCACGCCCCCTACTGTAAAAAAAACACAACACGTCACACTGACTCCTCCCCGCCCCCTAGTGGTTAACCCCCTACCACAACAGGATTTTGCCTCACTTTTAGTCTTCTGTTCTACCACTTTAAAGTGAAGATTTAAAAGTACATGGCCTGGAGCTAAGTGAAACTAGGAGGAGGGCCAGCATGACTGGGGCCTGCAGAAAAGGCTGAGTATTAGTGGGTGATTTTGATATGATGCAGGCTGCTTAGCAGATTGAAGAGTTAAAGGCAGAGGGTGTGTCCTGTAGTGGGTAGAGAGGAGGAGGGGTTTGGAAAAATACAACAGCAAAGTTGTTTATAAACTGACTATATACTGCATATGCATTATGCCTGTCTATGCAGCAGGTGGCGCTGTAGTATTATAGTGTATAGTTATGTTATCTATGATATAACAGGATGTTTGTCTATCCTCTCTCTATGTACTTGGATGCTCCTTGTTCCTTTGTTCATGTTTCTCCATCCTGTAAAGACATGCATTGGTATTTCGCCAAGAAAGCAAAGATGTATTACTGCATACAACAAGCTTCCAGCATGATTTCAATACTCTGCTAACAGGGGGATCGTGTCACAGCTCAGTCAGAGCTCATCACAGCATCAGACAGTTTTTCTACCACCCTCCCTTGTTTGTTTTGGTTTGGGGGAGCCTCCTACTTTCTCAAGGTATTAGGGTATTTTTAGTGGGTTTTCGGGTTTTATGTTGTTAGCTTTCCATTCAATTTCTTGATCCTTTTATTTTCTTTTTTATAGCAGCAGGCAGGGGGGTCTATTGGGTATTTGAAGGAGGTGCTGGTTAAATATCTGTGGAAAATTGTGGGTTGGGTCCATCTGAGGTATGGGTGTCCCTTCCTAGCAATACGGTGGTAACATCAGGGTATTAATTAGGTTGTATCTGCTAGTACATAAGTGGTTAATTGTCCCTGAGCTGGTGTAGTTGCGGCTGGGGGCCTTTAAATGGGTGGCAGATACAACTGGTTAATCATGAGTATATAGGCTCTCTAAGACCTTAGACCTTATTTTCTTGTCATAGCAGCAGGCAAGGGGTCTATTGGGTCTTTGAAGGTGGTGCTGGTTAAATAATTGTGGAAAATTGTGGGTTGGGCCCATCTGAGGTATGGGTGTCCCTTCCTAACAATACGATGGTAACATCGGGGTATTAATTAGGTTGTATCTTATAGTACATAAGTGGTTAATTGTCCCTGAGCCGGTGTAGTTGCGGCTGGGGGCCTTTGATTGGGTGGCAGATACAACCGGTTAATCGTGAGTATATAGGCATGTTATGCATTGACTGTATTATATGCATTAAACTTGTTTTCTTGTGAATGTTGTATTTAATGGTTTGTAATAAAAGGCTGCTATGGCCATTCGACTCCAAATAAAATGTGTCGTCTGGTCATTTTGGAAGGGGGGATTGGTCAAGTGTTTAATGTTTTATAGATAATCAGAGCCTCTGCATTCTGCAGGTCCCTCAGTCAAGTAAAAAAAAAAAAAAAACATATCAATGTAAAGTTTACAAATTGAGCTGCCTCTGCATAGCGCATGAAAGGGATGGTTCATTGAAACCTCAGCAGACAAAATGAGCACAAAAATATAAATAACACATATAGTACCCCCCCCCCCCCCCACAAAAAACATGGGACTTACATTCTTTTTTATTTTAGCCATTAAAAGTAAAAATGTTCAACAATTTCTTAAAATATTCATCAATTACATAAAATCTTATGGTACAATTTTTTTTGGATCAAAATGTGATTGATCACCCATATTATTATCATGTTTTGCAGTCCACCTACTGCTTCTTCAGGACTGGGTAATAATGCGTACTGTGTAAACACTTTCAGTTGATCTGTCTAAAATAGACACATTGGGGGTTATTTACGAAAGGCAAATCCACTTTGCACTACAAGTGCTAACTACAAGTGCAAAGTGCACTTGAAATTGCACTGTAGATCCGAGGGGGACATGCAAGGAAAATAAAAAACAGCATTTTCGCTTGCACATGATTGGATAATAAAATCAGCAGAGCTTCCCCTCATTTCAGATCTACCCTTCAGATTTACAGCGACTGCACTTCCAAGTGCAATTTCAAGTGCATTCAAACTAGAAAATGGTATATGTGATTTACTCAGGCTCTTCCAAAGGGACGATCTCTAATGCCCTGTACACACGGTCGGACTTTCCGAGGGAAAATGTGCGATCGGAGCTTGTTGTAGGAAATTCCGACCGTGTGTAGGCTCCATCGGACAGTTTCCATCGGAATTTCGGTCGCATATGTGTGGTCGTGTTGTACGTCACTGCATTCTTGACATTCGGAATTTCCGACCAACTTTGTGTGACCGTGTGTATGCAAGACAAGTTTTAGCCAACATTCGTTGGAAAAAAAACATGGGATTTTGTTGTCAGAATGTTCGATCGTGTGTACAGGGCATATTTCTGCACCCCTATGACTCTTGTATAGTGAACTTAAAATATAAGCATCTCATTTGCCAGCACCTAGTTCTCTGTTACAGGCGCACATTCCATTTCCTGTTATTCATATTGTTCTCCTGTTATGGCATGATTAATATGCTCTTTGTTACGCTAAATGGATTTTTATTTGCCATAATTTCTCTATTTGATGTACAACTGCTACTGACTTGCAACTCATTGATGATACATTTTGTATCCCTATATTTGATTGCAGTTGCACACTGTATTCCTCAAATTTTTTTTACAAAAACTTATTGAAAGGTCTACAAAAGTGGAGTAGTTGCTCTTCATTGAGTACATTTTATTAACAAATGTTAACACAGAAAGTACCCTCACAAAAAAACAAGGAACTTCAAGGCAGACCTGATCGGACCCTTCACTCTTTTATGGAGCGGCGGATTTTAACCACTTCCCACCCGGCCAATGTACATATACGGCCGGGTGGGAGCCGTCTAGTTCTGATCGGACGTTCCGGAACGTCCTTCAGAAGTAGAGGGATCACGCGCGCGTGTGCCCGCGCAGCGGCGCAATCTCGATGCGGCCGTGTCACCCGGACACGGCGCATCTCGGATCGGCAGGAGGGCTCGGTGATTGGCCCTCCTGATCACATGACAGCTGTGTCGAATCACAGCTGTCATGTGATGTAAACAAACAGCCGGTTGCTAGGCAATCGGCCCTCCTCTCCTCACACGGAAGTCGTCGGTAAGGAGAGGAGAGCGGATCACTGCAGCCGGCTGGTGATCAGTGAGTATTAGCTGTTTTTTTACTCACTGATCACCAGTAGTGTCCCCACAGTAAAACACACATGTCCCCACACATGTCCCCAAAACACACATGTCCCCAAAACACACATGTCCCCAAATAATAAAAACACATGTCCCCAAATAAAAACACATGTCCCCAAATAATAAAAACACATGTCCCTCACATATGTCCCAGTAAAATAACATGTGCCAATGATTATCTGCACACATATGTCCGTGATCACCTGCACACATATGTACATGATCATTTGCGTACATATGTCCGTGATCACGCGAACCAATTATTATACAATTTTTTTTTACTAAAAACATGTAGCAGAATACATTTTGGCTTAAATTTATGACAAAATTTGATTTTATTGGATTTCTTTTAAAAAAGAAAGGAGAAAATATTGTTTTTTTTCAAAATTTCCGCTATGTTTTCGCTTATATCGCAAAAAATAAAAAACGGAGTCGCGAATAAATACCACCAAACTAAAGCTCTATTTGTGCGAACAAAATGATAAAAAAATCATTTGGTTACAACATTGCATGACCGCGCAATTGTCACTGAAAGTGCGAGAGCACTGAAAGCTGAAAATTGGTCTGGGCAGGAAGGGTGTTTAAGTGCACAGTAAGCAAGTGGTTAACGGACACATGTCTGCTGACACCCGCCGCCATCCCATTCCATCCTGTCCACCAAAAACAGATGGATGGTGGTGCTATTCCCCATCTGTCTGGTGGATTGGATCAGATGCCATCAGATGGAAATGGACAATTTCCATCCAATTGCCCCATAGAGGCGAGCGGGACTGTGTCCGTGTCCACTCTGCATAGCGGAGCGGGCATGGACCTGTCATTCGCCTGCTTAGCGGGGATTAGCAGAGAGATCCCTGCTGAGCAAGCGGATAACACTTCACAGAGGCGCCCATGTGAAAGGGGCCTTAATGTACCCAAGAGGAAAGAAATGTTCTAATGTCACAACATCACATATCATTTTTAAAAATGACATTCTTTATTTATATTAGTCATTTAAAGTAAAAATGATCACAACACCCATATTATTGACACATTTCATGGACCACTGCCGATTCTTCAGGACTGGGTGATAAGGTGCAATCTCTTTTATATATTTTCTATTTTCCTTGGGACCATTGTATGACTGCTTGTTACAGAAGGGATCACAAGTATTACCTACTTGCTTGTTACTTTATCAAATATGGAAATAATGGGGGTTATTTATGAAAGGCGAATCCACTTTGCACTGAAAGTGCACTTGGAAGTGCAGTCGCTCTAAATCTAAGGGGTAGAGCTGAAATGAGTGGAAGCTCTGCTGATTTTATCATCCAATCATGTGCAAGCTAAAATGCTGTTTTTTTATTTTCCTTGCATGTCCCCCTCAGATCTACAGCGACTGCACTTCCAAGTGCACTTTCAGTGGATTTTCCTTTAGTAAATAACCCCCAATATCATTATGGAAGTTTACACAGGTTATTTGATAGCTGGGCTTATATGTGTTTTATCACAATGGGGGTTATTTACGAAAGGAAAATCCACTTTGCACTACAAGTGCAACATCAGCTCTTAGAGTTTGCTCCTTTTCACAGAAGGATCTAAAATGTATAAAAGCACTGTAATCTTTTTTTTTTGCTTTGACTGGAAACCTTGCATTCTTACCACAGGTCAGAAGGAAAACATGACAGTGAATTGAAACTTGTAGATTCATGTTTTACATCTAGCATGGTGTGCATGCTTGCATAGTAATAACAGTTAATATGCTGATTAATTCCCTCATTCATGTAAAACATAAAACCATTGCTTGTTTTTTTTTTTTTTAACAGAAAAGTACCATTGCTTGTTTAATGTTTATTCCAATGCATAAATGTTATTATGGGATATTCTGTCAACTTTTCTTGCATTGCCGTTCCCACCAGCATCTCCTCTAGCTTGTAAAGACACAAATCTCCATGGCAGGAAACCAAGTAACATGATTCCAGAGTATTAAAAGCCTAGAGACAAAGGTGTATAAATATTGGTGAAAGTTTTGGCTTTTGCTCACAGTTTCCAGGTCTGGCTCTACCCTGGAGGTAGGAGGTACACAGAGGTCTGTTGGTATGACTCTCTGGCAAACACTGCTTCATTCACCTCTCTGATAACACAGGTGGTTAACCATGAGGTCATCAGACAGCAGGGTGTGGGGAGTAAAAGTTAAGGAGGGGGCCTTCCGATGAGGTTATAATCTTAGGTCAGTTCAGACTAAGCTTACCTATGGGGCACCGAGGTTATAATGGCACTGCTTGTGTGTGAATCACTTACTGCTTTCATTTCAAAATGCGTTTATGTACTGTATAAATATATATTCCTAGTGAGTAATGATGACTGATAGCGTATGGGAAAGAAACATGAAGAGGTGTATGATGTGCTTCAAATGTGGCTGGTTGTATGTGAAGTATAGGCAGTTTAAATCTAAGGTAGGTTAAGATTAGGTTACATTTGTTTTTATAAAGGTAATACTGTAATATTTAAAGGGGTTCCCATTGTATACTGTTCAGAGACAGGCCCCCCCTTCCTCAGACCCTCACCCATCAGCACCTCTTGAATCATATGGGACTTCTTTGATTTCTTTGGCTGAGAGGGCCAACACAGAACTACTGGCCTCAGAAACTCATTGATCATTCATGGGTAGAGTTGCCACTTCATCCCTTTTAAACCCGAACACCTTTAAATTACACAGGTTCTGAGGCTAATTAAATGCAGATAAGGCACCAAGTGAGCTTAATTACCACCTTAATCAGCCACAGAATCTGTGTAATTAATATGTGTTTGGGTTTAAAGGGATGAGGTGGCAACCATACTCATGGGTTTTAAAAAAAGGGTTTAGTAACCTCCTATTGAAGGAGTTTTCTATTTTATTTTTATTAATGTGCTGAAACACTGTTGACAGAAAAATTCACACCTTAAAAAACCCAGCTGCCACTATTGGCAACTGCACCTGAAGGTGGAAAATCTATTTAATATAAATGTTGTTAACTTTGCTAGAAAGAGGTATACATGCCCTATGAATACATGTGATTCCAATCAGGTGAATTGTATCAGAGAAATGTGGAGGGAAAAGTTGTATTCTCATACTATGCATGCTCAGGGTTTGATCAATAATAATCCCATGCTGGATGGTTGCTGGATATTCCAGTGATGACACCCTGGATACAGAAAAAGAATAAGCTGGGTTTCTTAAAACCATAAGGGAAAATGGTAAAACACTTCATCATGATGTAGTTTTCTGTTTAAAATAAAAAATCCATATAATGCACCCACGGATTAGGAATTTGTGTGCTAAGCTGTATACCTATACATCACTGACAGTGTCTCCTTTTGATCTTTTTATTATTAATATTAAGAAAAATACTACTTCATGTCGGTGTACTCTGTCGTTTTCCTCTTAAGTCAAATAGCAAAGGATTGCTCCTTACTTTGGTGAGCTGCAAGACAGACATGTAGCAAGTGTGGGAATTTATATACATGTTGATGTAGTTTTGGTTCCTGGCGGATGATCTAGATTATATTATTGATTTGATTTGATTATACCTTTGTAGCAGTGCTATTTAGTTACATTTTGCAATTTTGTTACTTGAGGCTGCTTATATACTATAAATATACTGTTATATACTATAAATATACTGTTACTATCATACCCAGGCTAGTAAGAACTTCAAGCTCTGCTGATTATTTTTATTTTGTTGCATAAAACCAACAGGTAGATACAGACATTTATTATTGAAACAGCTGTAGTAGGTGACCCATATTCGCTGATTGAATGTTATGGACAGCTACCCAATTTCCTTCATACTGAAAAAAAAAAAAAAAAGAACAGAAGAAAGCTTCTGCCAAGGAAGAGAGGACAGTTCTGGAGGAACAATGTTTAAAAAGGATTGAGTTGTAAGGAGATAACACCTCTAAAGTTCTTTCTCTACACACTCACTTTTTCCGTGAATTTTCCATTCAAGCAATATTATCCTTACCACCCTGGCCTTGCTACATCTTATGTCTCTACAAAACTGTAAATAAATCGAAATGACAAAAATAAATAAATAGGACCTACAACTAGGTGCCACTTCATATCTTGCCAGCCTGCAATCTGCTCTGAGCCCCCAGTAATATGATAGGTGCTTACGAGTGTACACCAATCCATACTTTGGTGCATCTTCCATTTTTGATTCACCAGTATACATTATATAGTATAAATTCCATTGGCTGCTGGTGCTCAAAATTTTTTGGGGGCGCAAACAAACTGAAAAACTAAACTGTTAGTAATGTAGAACTGTAAATAACCATTTATCAGGTGATTATGTATCATTACTGCTAGATAAAACTGTGCCCATCATATGCGGCCTTACTGTGCCCATTAATTTCAGCCTCACTGTCTCCATCATATGGAGCCTCACTGTGCCCACCAATTTCAGCCTCACTGTGCCCATCATATGCAGCATAACTGTGCCCATCAATTGCAGTCTCACTGTGCCTATGAAAATCAGCCTCACTGTGCCCATCAATTGCAGTCTCACTGTGCCCATCATATGCAGCCTCATTGTACTCGTCACAGTAGGCCAATCACATCCACATTTCAAGTAAAATAAAATAGTCCTCCTTTACATTAGGTGTCCCCATCAGAGTCCTCCTTTACATTAGATGTCACTATCAGAGCCCCCCTTTACATCAGATGTTCCCATCAGAGTCCCCCTTTACATCAGGTGTCCCCATCAGAGTCCCCCTTTACATCAGGTGTCCCCATCAGAGTCCCCCTTTACATCAGGTGTCCCCATCAGAGTCCCCCTTTACATCAGGTGTCCCCATCAGAGTCCCCCTTTACATCAGGTGTCCCCATCAGAGTCTCCATCAGAGTCCCCCTTTACATTAGGTGTCCCCATCAGAGTCCTGCTTTACATTAGGTGTCCCCATCAGAGTCCTCCTTTACATTAGATGTCCCCATCGGAGTCCCCCTTTACATTAGATGTCCCCATCGGAGCCCCCTTTACATTAGATGTCCCCATCAGAGCCCCCCTTTACATCAGGTGTCCCCATCAGAGTCCTCCTTTACATTAGATGTCCCCATCAGAGTCCTCCTTTACATTAGATGTCCCCATCAGAGTCCTCCTTTACATTAGATGTCACCATCAGAGCCCCCTTTACATTAGATGCCCCCATCAGAGTCCTCCTTTACAGCAGATGTCACCATCAGAGTCCCTCTTTACATAGATGTCCCCATCAACGTCCTCCTTCACATTAGATGTCCCCATCAAAGTCCTCTCTTACATCAGATGTCCCCCATCAAAGTCCTCTCTTACAGTAGGCCAATCACATCCACATTTCAAGTAAAATAAAATAGTCCTCCTTTACATTAGGTGTCCCCATCAGAGTCCTCCTTTACATTAGATGTCACTATCAGAGCCCCCCTTTACATCAGATGTTCCCATCAGAGTCCCCCTTTACATCAGGTGTCCCCATCAGAGTCCCCCTTTACATCAGGTGTCCCCATCAGAGTCCCCCTTTACATCAGGTGTCCCCATCAGAGTCCCCCTTTACATCAGGTGTCCCATCAGAGTCCCCCTTTACATCAGGTGTCCCCATCAGAGTCTCCATCAGAGTCCCCCTTTACATTAGGTGTCCCCATCAGAGTCCTCCTTTACATTAGGTGTCCCCATCAGAGTCCTCCTTTACATTAGATGTCCCCATCGGAGTCCCCCTTTACATTAGATGTCCCCATCGGAGTCCCCCTTTACATTAGATGTCCCCATCGGAGCCCCCTTTACATTAGATGTCCCCATCAGAGCCCCCCTTTACATCAGGTGTCCCCATCAGAGTCCTCCTTTACATTAGATGTCCCCATCAGAGTCCTCCTTTACATTAGATGTCACCATCAGAGCCCCCTTTACATTAGATGTCCCCATCAGAGTCCTCCTTTACAGCAGATGTCACCATCAGAGTCCCTCTTTACATAGATGTCCCCATCAGCGTCCTCCTTCACATTAGATGTCCCCATCAAAGTCCTCTCTTACATCAGATGTCCCCATCAAAGTCCTCTCTTACATCAGATGTCCCCATCAGAGTCCCCCTTTATATTAGATGTCCCCATCAGAGTCCTCCTTTACATTATATGTCCCCATCAGTGTCCCTCTTTATATAGATGTCCCCATGAGGGTCCTCCTTTACATTAGATGTCCCCATCAAAGTCCTCTCTTACATCAGATGTCACCATCAGAGTCCCCCTTTACTTTAGATGTCCCCATCAGAGTCCCCCTTTACTTTAGATGTCCCCATCATCAGAGCCCCCCTTTTCCTTAGATGTCCCCATCAGAGTTCCGCCACCACTGACCAATTAAAATCTCACAATTCACAAGTAGGCCAAAAGTTCTTCTAATATCTCAGAACTCTATAAAAGTTAATAGTTGATGTTAGTTTCCACATCATTGTCAGATTTCAGAAGCAACCAACTAATGAAGAACAAAATCTATGGCAAGTGGCTTCCAAGATTTAAAGGTAAATATGCTGCAGGTTATCAATTCGAACAGTCAGGCATTTGAGTACAACTTTTGTTCCTACTCAGTTTTGACCAGAAATGTGTAGAGAACCAGTGTTAGTACACTACAAATAATGTAAACAGCACACTATAAGTCAATATATAAGTCTATAAAAACACTGGACACAGCACTATATATCTTGTTGGTGAAGACACCCAGTCTAGTATAGTTACATCTCCCCTTCATTGGTTCTAATTTGGTATTGGTATAATTTATATGCAGAATCACACTCCCAGCTTATTCTTCTGTTAGCCTGCTCAGAAGACTGATGTGTAGTAGTAGGGTAGTGATTACATATTGGGATTGATTTACTAAAGGCAAATAGATTGTGCACTTTGCAAGAGCAGTTGCTCCAGTGCTTAGTAAATAAGAAGAAGCTCTGCTGACTTCCATTATCCAATCATGTGCGAGCAAAAATGCATTTTTTTCCTTATTTTCCTTGCATGTGATCGGGTATTCTTTGCAAAGTGAAGCCTCATTCATTTAATAAGCTCTGGTGCAACTGCACTTTGCAAAGTGCAGTCTAGTTGCCTTCAGTAAATCAATTACATTGTCTTTGAAGTAGTAAAGTCTTGTACCGTGTTAGCCATTGCAGAACATTTGTGTTTCTACAATATCAAAACGGACCACCAGCCAGAGTGTTATATGCTGTTGAAATACATATGTTATATATATATATATATATATATATATATATATATATATATAATGTTTTACCTGCCTTTGTTCAGCCACTTTTGTTATTAACACTTCTCTTCTATGCTGTATAGCCAGAAGGGTGACACCATTATTTTTTACTTCAGTTAAGGAGCACAGTGATGACTGCCAAAACCTTTTGATTGGACAATAAAGGAACCACCGCACCCTGATGAGGTAATCCCTCTGACTTTTGCATCTGTTGAACAAGTTCACAGTGTTAGGCTGGCCATACATGGTTCTGCCCTGTCAAATTTTACCCACTTGATCAGTGCTGTAGGCTAAAGCCTGCAAGACTGATCAGTGTATTCTGACGGCGGGGAAGTCTTTCCGTTGTCTAAGTACAATAGCTCAGTGGGGAGGATTCCCCCATCCATATCGAAAGTGTGGATGGGGGAATTGAGTCAGTTTTCTTTGTTCAACCTGCTAATTCAATGAAAAATAAACTGTCTCATCTATGGGCTGCCTTAAGCCGGCCATAGACAGTTCAAATCTTGGCCGGTTCAGCAGGAACCGATCAAGATTTGAATTATTTATGGGCAGGCTGAATGTACCCAAGTTGATTGATCGTCAACTCTGTCTGTGTAGAAGGGGAAATCGAGCCTATGGTTCCAGGAAAGACATTTGCTCCGTGTATGGTAAGCCCTAGACTGACAACACTGTACAAACAGGGCCAAGGATAAATCCAAGAAAAAAAAAAAACAAGAGTTTAGTCTGAAGGCATTTGCAAATGCATGTGTAGTAAAAAGAAACGTTCAAATATAACACAGTCTCTCAGTTGGGAATTGAGGGTATGGGTGATAAAGCTCAGGCACTTCAGAACTGCTGACATCAAACAAATGTCTCTTTAGATTGCCCAGAGAGTAGCCACTCGCAACTGGGCTCTTCACTGTTGGATAAACCCTTGTCTGTAGATCTAGCAGCTAACAAGTGATTCAAAGATTAGCACAGTCACAGACTAGGTTGTGAAATTTCAAGTGAACAATGTGAAAGTCTCTGCCACAGACTATGTTGTAACTGTAGGATGGGTTTAGGAACTTTTTCTTACGGTACCTGAATCTTCCAGCCATTTTGGCGATACCGTAGGAAATGCAGATTCACCAGTGTCCATACAATCTCAGCTCCCAGGCTCTTACCGAGCAGCCAGCTTCTTGGCCCTCCTCTGAAGAGTCCTCCCCTGGTCTCTTGTATGAGTTGCTGTGCCTCTCCAATCCTGAGAGGACACCGGGACACCTCAGAATCCTCCTTCAGTTACTGGGCCTCGAACTAGCCAGTTCCGAGGCTCAGGAACGGACGGATCCCCACCCCAGACCATGAGGGCCTCTGGTGCTGGTCAGGGTGAGCAGCAGACACTCCTGGGTCCGGGACCCCTCTCGGGGTTGGTCCGGACCGGAACCAGGAATCCAAGAGCAAGCCGAACCACCGACAACCCAGAAACACGTGACTTCAGCCTCTTAAATACCCCTTCCCGGAATACGCAGTGGGGCCAGACGCGCCCACTGATTGGCTTCGAGAAAGATTGGTACTTAACACGTCCAACCAGGCTTCGTTCTCAGCCTGTCACAGGTGCTCACTTCACCTATGACCAGGCAGAACTCCAGTACAGCCCAGCCAAACTGATGCTAAAGTGAAAAAACCTAGAACAATTAACCCCCAGAACTCAGTTACAGTTCTGGAAAACTAAATTTTATAGAATAGCGCACACTTTAGAAAAGTGTCGGCACTACACATGCGTAAGCCACAGAGCCTCGCCACAGCACCCTGGTATCTGTGGTACCTAACACTAACTTATAAGTGTCCCCACAGTGGAGACACATGCATTCTGATGGATAGGTGAGGCCAGGTGGACTGAAGGGGAACCCACCCCTTCTTAAAGGTACAGGGGGAAACTGAGCACTAAGCATGTAGCTCAATGGCTGCGAAGGTGTCAGTGCGTTGTCTGACCAATATACACAACAGTGATAAAAAAAAGATGCCACTGCCCTATCTGTAGCTGGCCATCGCAGTAAGCAGCATTGAAAGGCTACATAAGGTATAAACAGGGCTGACACTGCTGGCATTTTCTTTTTCAGTATGAGTGCTACCGTACAGAGGTCCAGCTATGAAGACAAAGGCGGGTACTTAAACTTGCTTTATTTAAAAACTTGTTTTTTTGTTCTATTTTAATGTGCTTAGTGAATAAATATTAATGCACTATGCTTATACAAGTGTTCCTTTTCCGTGGTAGGTGCATAAAAAAGCATGTTAAAATGATGTAAAGCATGCAGAATGCAATGCGGAGCTTCATAATATGTGCCTAAAACATATATTAAATCCGCACAAATATTTAAGTGTTTTCTTTTTCTTCCAGTTTTAGAACGGAGCAACCATACAACCCTCAGGTAGTTAGCCATTCCCTTGGGTTGTTAGCACAGAAATATTATATGGTCAAGGAACATAATGTTAACCAATGTAATGGTGTTTCCCTTGCGGCCATACTCTTGCTATATTGTTTGCATTGTTTAAATGTTTTGTACACTGAGCAGAGGAAGTGAATTGTGTGTGTTTAGATGTTGAAAGGATGAGAGCTGCTAGTTGGGATAAATATGGTAATCTTAGAAACATGTGCTATATACAGTGTCCATATGGATATCTTGGCGAGCATTCTGCATAGTGTCTGATCTGTCTGGGTATCTTAAACATGCACTGGAGTGATTAGCATAGCAGAGAATTTTAGATGAATGTATATTTTTATTTAGCACATTGCGTATCGACTTAATAATGTCTTTGAAGTACCCCTGATGTCTAAGGAAGTAATGCTTTTGAACATGGATTCCCAATAGAGAAGAACTTTGGGAATTTAGTTTAAAAGCAGCGGACTGATGTAAAAGCCTGTCAGCAAAGGTGCTGAAAAGTATGACAAATACAAAACTGAACCACAAAAGAGAAATAATATATTCACTATAAAAAAAAGTGGAATTTACTATTATTTGGCAGCTCATATTCACATTTAATGTGTGATAGAATTCGAATTGCTCATTGGCAGAAAAAGAACTGTATGCATTTGAAGTGGATCAAAACGCTGTCACTAAGGGCTTGGTCACATCAGCGAGTTGTACTGACTACAAAGCCACTTGTATGCGCTGGGAGACACAGGGGAATTACTAAAACTGGTGCACACAGAATCTGGTGCAGTTATGCATAGTGACCAATCGGCTTCTAAATTCAGCTTGTTCAATTAAGATTTGACAATAAAACCTAGAAGCTGATTCTTTACTATGCACAGCTGCACTAGGTTCTGTGTGCACCAGTTTTAGTAAATCTCCCCCCTACAGTGCCAATGCACATCGACAAGAAAACACAGCCAAATACTCCCAGCGCTCGGCGGTCTTCGCCAGAGGGGAATCCAACCAATATCACATAACATACACTGTCCAATGCACAGTGGATGCAGCCCTCCTCGGATAGGGGTGTCTAATGTAGAACTAAAAAAACAAAATGGGGGCGAAAACCCCTAGTGGTTTATCCAAGTGAAAACGTAATTTATTCATATAAAAAAGCAACCAATAAAATTCATACTCACAAAGGTGAATAAGTATAAAGCAAGTACATAGAAGGATAACATGAGGTAGAACATCCAAATGTTTCTGTGGACTCCCATAAGCACGCTAACACATTTCTTCTTCAGAGCTGTGCTACATATTGATAAATTCAGTTTTAACTCGCATATGCACTAGGGGTTTGCGCCTTCCCCTTCTTTGTTTTTGTAGTTCTATATGAGACAGCCAATGCACATTACACCATTTCCTTTATATTCACAATTGTCTTGCAACCTGTTTGCAAAACTGTGGTGTAAACTGACACAAAAAGAAACCAGATATTTTGGCATTGGGACTCTGCTGGAAAAAGCTAGTAGTGTAGCCCCAACACATCTATTGTGAATGAGCCCTAAAATCTCATGTAGCACCCTGGAGTTTATGCAGGGATGCTTCTCACAAATTTACTTGCCAGGAGTTGTTATCCTGGTTGGTTGTTAGAGATCCATTGATTTCTCCCTAAGTTTGGCCTTGTTGCACTTTTCTCTTCTACCACTAGGTGGCCGGGTACTTGGTGGTACTAGATATGAGAAGGGCAACCCAAGGTCAGGTTATGGGTATATGGGGTATCTCAGCCAATGGGTAGGTGTTTTCTTGAATCCCTTGGCATGCTGGGAGAACCTATATATTCGGGTGGAGTCAGGTGATCTACGTTCTATGCCACCCAGACGGCTGTCTGGATGGATGTGGGTCGTATGCCCGGTCTGCTAGGCCAGAGATTGGGCCTATCCCAGGGCGTCTGGCTGCTAGGCTGTCTTAGGGCCTATCCATAAGCAAGAGAGAGCATCACAGGGTTGGGATTGTGGCTTGCAGTCCAACCAAACCAACCTGTCTGTGGTCGGAGGTAGAAGGGAAGCTGCCGCCACTAAGGGACCAACCACCTTATTACCAGGGACCACAGTGAGTAACTGAAGCAAGTACCAGAGCAGCATTCTCACCGAACGGGAACGGTAGAGAATCCGGAAACTTCAGACGGTGATCAAGTCAGCGACCCAGCCAGTGGAGGTGATGCTTGCAGAGCAGCCTTGTGTGCCAAGCTAGGGACCGAACAGGCCAGTGGGGTGAAGCTTGAGAAGTATCTGGAGTGTCAAGCTACGTACCCAGCAGAGAAGCAGGGGTGATACCGCTGTGAAGATTAGAGGAGCTCAAGGGATTCAGCGGCAGTGAATCAGAGGGTCTAGTGAGAGACCGGGAGCACAGTGGGATGAAGAACAACAAGGAGAAGTTGTAGTGAAGGGGAAAGAACTGTTACACGTTGTGTTAGGAACTGTTAAAGACTGTTGCCATAGGAGACAGCATTCCTGCACATGCAGATGTGGCTTCTTGCTGGAGGCCTTTCCCTGCACAGCTGTCCTCCTATTGAAGTCTCAGAGTCTGCGAAATGAACTTGCAATTACTCAAGGGTGTCCTGGCCCCAACCCTCTTTCCCCCATAAAGGTTTTTAAGAGAAATAAACATCTCTTTTGCATTCAAGAAGTGTCTGGCGCCCAATAACTCTATCCATCTGGCACACCCACTATGCCTCACAACCCACCACATAAAGAAGGATGTCAGCTATCTCTGGCCCTGGAGGTTCTCATCAGACTGAAGGAGGCCGGAGACCTTGCTACATGCATATAATCTTTAACTGGGTAATGTAATTTAAAAGTATTTTTTAAATCTGCAGGTTTGATTAAAATAATACCTGGTAATCCTACCAGGAGGCCCCATTCACATTTTGCATTGTGATTTTGTGTGAGAAATTTTCACGTGATTCCAAGTGTCACACATTCTCTAATGGGCTGCCCTATACAAGTTTGTCACTGATCGACAAGCTTCACCTGATTTTTATTGTTGCATTTTGCCATGATTCCACCGTGGTTCTCCCACTCAACAATCGCAGCAATTTGCCCACACCCACTGTTTGCTATGGTACGCTATGCGCACCACATTATTACTTTACATGAGGCACCTAAAGTAATCAGGAAGCCAGTACTAAACAATACTGTGCAGCCAGCAATGGTGCATAGGCATATGGACAGGAAGTGACGACAAATAAAAAAAAAGGGGGGGGGGGGGGGTCAACAGGACTGAGATGCATAAATTTAAAAAGAAAACAAAAATACAGTTAATGATACACAGTGCTTTAGTGTACTAAATATCATTTAGTTAAAGTTTCCATCTACTTTAACACGGCTAAAAAAAAAAGCAATCTTATTATCATTACCTGTAATTACCCTTATAAATATTTTTGTTAGCATTCTAGCATACAGTATGTTTTCTATGTATGTTTTCTGACCATAATATAGCTATGATGTACAGTAGTTGCAGCTATAGCCCAGTGCCTCTTTTCATCATATAAAACAGCTAGCCTGTAGATGCCCAGATGAATGTAGAAAATTCAGTATGCATCAGATTGCTTGACAATAACTTGACTAATTTACTCAACTAAAGAAGGCTTTAATTTGGTAAACAGTTTTTAAAAATACTCAAATACCCTGTTTTTGTTTTTTATTAAAAGCTGACAAATGGACAAAAGTGAAAAAAATGCATTTTTGCTTATTTTTCACATGTCAGTTTTTGATCTATCTTTTCAAAAATATTTGATATGCATGTAGCACTTATTCCCGAAGGAGCGGCTGAATTTTTCTGTGCTTACCGATTACCTCCACCACGCCACCACTCGTTGTCCTTGTCTAGGGGTTCCCAGGGTTGATGACCCAGTAACTGTAGAGACCGACACCTGAATTCCTTTTTAGGATTTTTATTTTACTTGAAACAGTGGAACAAACTCAGTCTCTAAATTGGGAATAGAGGGTATAAAGATAAAGTTTAGCTCAGGTGCTTGAAACTGCTGACTTCAATAAAAGTCTCTCTCTGTACATAATCCAGGGAATAGCCACTCGCAACTGTATTCTGTAACTACTGGATAAATCCTTGAGCTTGGATCTAGCAGCCAACAAGTAATTCTAGCTTTGCAAAGTCTCTCACACAGACTTTGTTGAAAAACTTAGTTGTAACCGGAAGGTAAATGTAGGAACTTTTCTTACTGTACCAGAATCATTCAGCCGGTCGGGTGATACCGTAAGAAAATGTGGATTCAATCAATGTCCATGGCAGCTCAGCCATGGCGTGCGTGGTTCTCTTACTGAAGAGTCCTCCCCTGTTTGCATGTAGAGTTGCTGGGCCTCTCCAAACCCGAGACGGCACCGGAACACCTTAGAATCCTCCTTCCAGTTACTGCGCCTCGAACTAGCCAGTACCGAGGCTCGTAAATGAATGGATCCGCACCCCAGGCCATGAGGGCCTCTGGGGGCTGGTCAGGAGGACCGGAATCCCAAACCATGTGACTTCAGCACCTTAAGTACCCTCTCCCGGAATACACAGCGTGACAAACGTACCCACTGATTGGCTCCGAGAAGAGATTGGTACCCAATGCGTCCAACCAGACTGCGTTCTAAGGCCTCTCACAGGTGCAAACCCCACCTATGAACAGGCAGAACCTCAAAACAGCCCAGCCAAACTGATGCCAAAGCATAATTTAGAACAATTAACCCCAAAACTCAACTACAGTTCTGGGCAAAAACTAAATTTAAAGCCATAGCACGTACTCATCAGGAGTACCGGCGCTACATGCATTTGATGCATTGATTTTGCAATGGTTTGTATAGCTGCTTCTTTTTCTGTGTGCACAGTGAGGAGAGAGAGAGCGAGAGAGAGAGAAAGAAAAAACAAAGAATCATCTACAGAAGTGTTCTCCAAACTGCAGCCCACATGCTGGATGCAGCCCTTTAGGCCTGGTTCACACCTATGCATTTTTTAGTGCGTTTTCATTTTTACGAAAACACACTACAGTCTATTTAACATGGTTTCCTATGGATGTAGTTCACACCTGCATTTTGTGGAAAGGGCCAGGGACTTTTTTCTGTTTTTTGGTTCCATAGACTTCAATGGATGAAAAATGTGTATTGAAAACGCAAAATGCACCTGCAATATGCAAACAGCATAGGTGTGAATCGGGCCTCATTAGCCTTTCTTTATCTGACCCCCTTGTGTCACTATTCCTCTCACTGATATGAGGCACTATTTATCTTTCTGACCCAAATGTAAAGACACCATTCCTTCCACTGATACCAACAAGGGGACACTATGGGGGTTATTTACAAAAGGCAAATCCACTTTGCACTTGGAAGTGCAGTCGCTGTAGATCTGAGAGGAAGCTCTGCTGATTTTATCATCCAATCATCCAATCATCAGCTAAAATGCTGTTTTTAATTTTCCTTGCATGTCCCCCTCAGATCTACAGCGACTGCACTTCCAAGTGCACTTGCAGTGGAAATTGGAGTTGCCTTTAGTAAATAACCCCCAATTTCTCCTATTAGTACCAATAATGGGATACTATTCCTTCTTATGCCGCGTACACACGAAGGGACAATCCCGCGGGATTATCCTCTGGACTGAAGTCCAGCGGATAATCCCCTCGTGTGTGGGCGCCGGCGGACTTTTTGGCGCCAAAGTCCGGCGGACCAAAGTTTTAAGTTTGGTTTTAAAATTATCCGCTGGACTTGGCAGTCCAGCGGACAATACCGCCGTTAGTGGGCAAGTCCGCGGGACTTTTGAAATGAACGGACTTGCCGCTCATCGGCAAGTCCGTTCATTTAGCACGTGACTTCAGGTTACGTAGCTAGCGTAGGCAGTTACTGCCGCCGCGCTAGCTCCGTGACCTGGCATGGATTTAAAGGGACTCCCCACGCCGAAAAAACGGCGTGGGGGTACCCCCCAAATCCATGTCAGACCCTCATCCGAGCACGCAGCCTGGCAGGCCAGGAAAGGGGTGGGGACGAACGAGCGCCCCCCCCCCCTCCTGAGCCGTACCAGGCCGCGTGCCCTCAACATGGGGGGTGCCCTGGGGAAAGGGGGGCCGTGCGCCCCCCCCCCCCCACCCCAAAGCACCTTGTCCCCATGTTGATGAGGACAAGGGCCTCTTCCCGACAACCCTGGCCGTTGGTTGTCGGGGTCTGCGGGCGGGGGCTTATCGGAATCTGGGAACCCCCTTTAATAAGGGGGCCCCCAGATCCCGGCCCCCACCCTATGTGAATGAGTATGGGGTACGATGTACCCCTACCCATTCACCTAAGGTGTAAAATGTAAAGTACAAAAACACACACACTTTTGAAAAAATATTTTATTGCACTGCTCCGGGGGTCTTCTTCCGTCTTGGGGGTCTTCTCGCCGGACTCCTCCGCTCTCTTCTGCTCTTTTACCTAGCTCTTTCACGAACGGAGGAGTCCGGCTACCTTCTTCGTCGTCGCCGCCGTCGTCGTCTGGGGGTCTCGATCCGCCTTCGGGGGTCTTCCGGGGGTCTCTTCTGTTCTTGCGGCGGTCGTCGTCTTCCGCGCCGCCGGCGCCTTCTTCTTCTTCTTCTTCCTTCTTCTTGTTCTTCTTCTTCCGATGTTGACCCGACGCTCTCTCTGCCCGGAATGCTTGTGCCGCTCTGCGCTTGGACTTATATAGGGGCATGGGGACAGGGTCACATGCACATGTCACATGGTGACCCCGCCCCCTTGTGTTGTCACAGTCCCGGAGGATGCTGGGACTGTGACATCGCAAGGGGGCGGGGTCACCATGTGACATGAACATGTGACCCTGTCCCCCATGTCCCTATATAAGTCCCAGCGCAGAGCGGCACAGGCATTCCGGGCAGAGACAGCGACGGGTCAACATCGGAAGAAGAAGAAGAACAAGAAGGACAAGAAGAAGAAGAAGGCGGCGGCGGCGCGGAAGACGACGACCGCCGCAAGAACAGAAGAGACCCCCGGAAGACCCCCGAAGGCGGATCGAGACCCCCAGACGACGGCGGCGACGACGAAGAAGGTAGCCGGACTCCCCGCTCGTGAAAGAGCTAGGTAAAAGAGCAGAAGAGAGCGGAGGAGTCCGGCGAGAAGACCCCCAAGACGGAAGAAGACCCCCGGAGCAGTGCAATAAAATATTTTTTCAAAAGTGTGTGTGTTTTTGTACTTTACATTTTACACCTTAGGTGAATGGGTAGGGGTACATCGTACCCCATACTCATTCACATAGGGTGGGGGGCCGGGATCTGGGGGCCCCCTTATTAAAGGGGGGCTCCCAGATTCCGATAAGCCCCCGCCCGCAGACCCCGACAACCAACGGCCAGGGTTGTCGGGAAGAGGCCCTTGTCCTCATCAACATGGGGACAAGGTGCTTTGGGGTGGGGGGGCCGCACGGCCCCCCTTTCCCCAGGGCACCCCCCATGTTGAGGGCACGCGGCCTGGTACGGCTCAGGAGGGGGGGGGCGCTCGTTCGTCCCCACCCCTTTCCTGGCCTGCCAGGCTGCGTGCTCGGATGAGGGTCTGACTTGGATTTGGGGGGAACCCCCACGCCGTTTTTTCGGCGTGGGGATACCCTTTAAATCCATGCCAGCTTGCGGAGCTAGCGCGGCGGCATTTACTGCCTACGCTAGCTACGTAACCTGAAGTTACGTTCGAAATGAACGGACTGCTCCGTGTGTGGGCAAGTCCGTTCATTTTCAAAAGTCCCGCGGACTTTTGGCCGGCGGATTATCCGCTGGAGAAGTCCGTGCGTGTGTGGGCAAGTCCACACGCTCGGAAAGTCCAGCGGACCTAGCTGGAAAGTCCCGCGGGATTGTCCGCTGGATTGTCCGCTGGACTAGGGTCCGCCGGCAAAAGTCCGCACGTGTGTACGCGGCATGCCACTGTGCCCATTAAAAAGCCACTGTGCCCATCAAAACGCAGCCACTTTGCCCCTTTAAAACACAGCCACCTTGCCCCTTTAAAACACAGCCACATTGCCCCTTTAAAAAACACAGCCACATTGCCCCTTTAAAACACAGCCACATTGCCCCTTTAAAACACAGCCACATTGCCCCTTTAAAACACAGCCACATTGCCCCTTTAAAACACAGCCACATTGCCCCTTTAAAACACAGCCACATTGCCCATCTAAAACACAGCCACATTGCCCATCTAAAACACAGCCACTTTGCCATCAAAGCTGTCCCTGCAAAGAAGCTGCCACTGTGCCCCCCCCCCCTCGCCCTGCACTTACCTTGTGTTGGGTGACGGCGGCATCGTGTCCTCCATTCCCTCTCCTGCCCGCTCCTCCTCTCATCCTCTGCTATGATTGGACGCCTGATAGGCGCCCAATCACAGCGCCTGTCGTTTCAGCCAATCAGGGCACAGGTAACACAGACCTGTGCTCCTGATTGGCTAATGCCCATTATGAGGGGTCCCACCATCCTTGTGTTGAGTTCCCGGGTCTGTACACCCACTGTGCCCATTATGAGGGGTTCCCACCATCCCTGTGCTGAGTTCCTGGGTCTGTACACCCGCTGTGCCCATTATGAGGGGTCCCACCATCCCTGTGCTGAGTTCCTGGGTCTGTACACCCGCTGTGCCCATTATGAGGGGTTCCCACCATCCCTGTGCTGAGGTCCTGGGTCTGTACACCCGCTGTGCCCATTATGAGGGGTCCCACCATCCCTGTGCTGAGTTCCCAGGGCTGTACACCTGCTGTGCCCATTATGAAGGGTTCCCACCATCTCTGTACTGAGTTCTCAGGTCTGTACACCTGATGTGCCTATTATGAGGGGTTCCCACTGATAGGCTGCACTGATGGAGGTGGCACTGCATATAGGTGTCACTCAGTGCCCATGGGCACTGATAGGTGGCACTGATGGGCCTGCACTTATCATCAGTGCCTTAAATTATCTGTGTACATATCCCCTGTACAGGGCCGGCGCTACCTATAGACAAGGTAGGCACCGGCCTAGAGCACACATCAATCCGGGGCGCCGTACCGGTGCCCCCACGATCTCCAGGCTCAGTGACTGACTCCACCCACCAAAATGGTAGCAATCTATAAAAAGGTGGGGTATAAATGGGCAGGACAAAGGGGGTGGAGTCAGGGGTGGAGCCAAAGGGGCGGCAAAATGAGGTTTTCGCCTAGGGTGTTAAAAATCCTTGCCCCAGCCCTGGTTCCAGGTGCATTAAAACATCAAACTGACCCGTGCTCTCTGTGGAGAAACAGTGGTGTCTTGCCAGAAAACTGATATGTTAAATCTGTTGGCAGGACAGGCTTTTCTACTCAGGCTGAGGCTGCTTTGTAAAGAAAACAGTCTGTAAAGGCCCGTACACACGATATGAAAATCAAATGGGAAAATTCGTAAGACGAGCTGTCTGCCGATTTTCGGATCGTTAGTATGGTGCTTTTCGACAGCTGATTTCACTTTTTTGTCAGACAAAAGCTGGATGAGCAGACTAGTACATTTTTGACGAACGACAGCTCAACATCCGTTTTTTTCGGATGGTCAGTACAAAAATCGTCACACAAAAGTCAAAAGTACAAACACGCATGATCGGAATCAAGGTACGACCCGGAAGAGTTCGGTCTTGTAAACTCTTTCGTAATCTAGAATTAACATTTGTGACGCGGCAATTGATGAAATGTCAAAATGCAGCGCACATTCTCATCTTCTTTAATGGCATAATAATGAAGCTGCTTTGCCGGTGATACTGATGTAGTTATACCAAACGTATTTTAACCACCTCGCACCCACCGGCCATCAAATGACGGCCAGGCGGCGCAGCTCTCGTTCTGGGCGGGTGTCATATGATGTCCTCCCAGAACAACCGCTCTCGCCGTGCCCCTGGGGGCGCGCATTGCGGCAATCGGTGGTGCGGTCTGTCAGTCAGACACACCGCCACACCGATCTCGGTAAAGAGCCTCTGACGCAGGCTCTTTACCACGTGATCAACCCTGTCCAATCACGGCTGATCACGATGTGAACAGGAAGAGCCAGTGATCGGCTTTTCTTCACTCACGTCTGACAGACGCGAGTAGAGGAGAGACGATCGGCTGCTCTCCTGACAGGGGGGGGGGTGTGTTCTGATTGTTTATCAGCGCAGCCCCCCGTCGTATGCCCGCCCAGGACCACCAGGATGCTGCCAGGACCACCAGGGATTGGCACCACCCTGGACCAGCAGGTTTGCCACCCAAGACCACCAGGGAAATGTCAATCAGTGCCCAGGCAGCTGCCAATCAGTGCCCATCCCAAATGCCTGCCAGTGCCATCAGTGATGCCTAACAATGCGATCTATCAGTGCCACATATCAGTGCCCATCAGTGGCCAGCAGTGCCGCCTACCAATGCCCATCAGTGCTGCATATCAGTGCCACCTACCAGGGCCCATCAGTACCGCCTATCAGTGCCCATCGTCAGTGCCCATCAGTGCCACCTCATTGGTGCCACCTCATAAGTGCCGCCTTATCAGTGCCGTCAGTGCTGCCTTATCAGTGCCCATCAGTTAAGAAGAAAACGTACTTATTTACAAAATTTTATAACGGCAAAAAATAAAAACCCCAGTGATCAAATACCACCAAAAGAAAGCGCTATTTGTGGGAACAAAATTATAAAAATTCTGTTTGGGTACAGCGTAGCATGACCGCGCAATTGTCATTTAAACAGCGACAGGGCTGAAAGCTGAAAATTGGCTTGGTCAGGAAGGGGGTGTAAGTGCACTGTATTGAGGTGGTTAAAAGGCATTTGTTTTGTAGTGATATAAATAATATTAATATTATGGTTGTTTGATTTTTTTGGGGAAGTTACCACAACACCATTATCCCTAAGTTTTTAAGATCAAAGATACAACTATGTTGGTGTCCCTTGCTAATTTTCCATTGTGTTGTTTTTAACCACTTGAGCCCCAGAGGGTTTTACCCCCTTCCTGACCAGAGCACCTTTTACAATTTGGCACTACGTCGCTTGACAATTGTGCGGTCATGCAATGCTGTACCCAAATGAAATTTGCGTCCTTTTTTCCCACAAATAGAGCTTTCTTTTGGTGCTATTTGATCACCTCTGTGGTTTTATTTTTTGCGCTATAAACAAAAAAGAGCGTCAATTTTGAAAAAAAAAAAACTATATTTTTTACTTTTTACTATAATAAATATCCCCAAAAATGTTTTTAAAAAACAAAAATTTCTTCATCAGTTTAGGCCAATATGTATTCTACATATTTTCATTTAAAAAAAATTGCAATAAGCGTATATTGATTGGTTTGCGCAAAAGTTATAGCGTCTTTAAATTATGGGAAAGAATTTTAGCGGTATTACGGCATTGCGACAGACAGATCGGACACTTTTTTGACATACTTTTGGGACCATTGACTCTAATTTCATTATCAGTGCTATAAAAATGCACTGATTACTGTGTAAATGTCACTCGTAGGGAAGGGGTTAACACTAGGGGGCGATCAAGGGGTTAAATGTGTGTTCTAACTGTATGAGGATAGGACTGAGTAGGAGAGGAGACATATCTCTGTTCCTACTTACTAGGAACAAACGACATGTCTCCTCTCCTCTGACAGCAAAGGGATTTGTGTGTTTACACACACAAATCCCTGTGCTGGCCACGCGCATCGGGTCCCCCGCCGTGCAGTGCGCGCGCCCTTTGGCGGCTCTTAAAGGAAACCCTGTAAATAGACGTGAGGCGGTCAGTAACCGGTTAACCGGTAACATTCTGCTTGCCTCTGTTTGGGGCCACACACAGCTGTGTCCTGCATGTTTTCCCTCAATATGGATCACAATATTTTTCTGATAAGACCTGACAGGCTCAGAATCCAGTCCTTCCCTAGTACACTGAAATCAATGAAAGAAAGCCAGTCCTTTGTTTAATTTTTTTCTTTCAGCTTTAAAAAACTATAATGTTACTGACAAATCTAGGGCTCCAGGTCGTCATGGCGACTAGAAATTGTCAGCCCATTCACTGTTGGCACCAGACAGGCCTGGACTGGCCATTTGGCACACCGGGCATTTGCCCGGTGGGCCGGGGCCGCATGTCCTTGAGCCCACACCACTCATCGGGCCTCTACATGGCTGGCCGGCCACCTATTCAGTTCAGCCGTTGCAGCCTGGGGGGCCGGAAATTATAGGTCATCCGATCCATGACTGTAAAGGGGGAGGAGCTAGAAGAGACCCCCCCCTGATGTTGGGATTAGTGTCACTGCTGCGGCCTGCTGCAGACACCACGAGCCAGACTGGAGAGTAAGTGAATGCCAGACTGCCAATGGTGGCATGTTCACTCACTATTAGAAAAAATTATAGGAGGAGCAGTCAGTGGGGGGTGATTACTTACAGAGTACTCAATCTCTATATTTTCCTCCTGCTGCCTCTGAATGCCTGCGGTAGGGAGAGGAGGAGAAACAGGCTTTCAGAGGCTAGAGGCGGAAGATTAAGAGCTCAATACCTCTATATACAGCCACCCCCAAAGCTCCTCCCAGGTTCTTTCTGCGGCCCCTCCTGTGCTCTCTGCCCCTTGCCAATATTTTCAAGCACCCCCCCCCCCCCTTTGCTCTCTGGAACCTCCAGTGCTCTCTAGCCCCCCAGCCCCAACTTTAAACAGCAAATACAGAAAAATAAAGCACACCTCCCTCTGTCAAACACTGTCCCCACTCATCCAGCATGTTTCATCCTAAATAGGGCGTGGTCACAGAGGTAGGCAGGCATGAAAAAAGTTTACCTCCTGCCCCCATCAGCCACTCGGAGGGACAGAGATTTCCCTTCATTTCCTGTCTTTGTAACAACAGTTTCACCAAATAGCAAATGAGGAAAAATTTGAAACAGGGACTGAAATGCAGATTTGACAGAGGTTCTAGCATTCCCTTATTCTACTAGTGAAAAACACTTTCATTTCTGTCTATGCTGCTCTATGAGAGTTTTCTACATTTCCTGTCTGGTAAAATGTTGACAGGAAGTGGGGGGAAATCTCTCGAATGATGGAGTCTTGAATAGCAGACAGAGGTTTTAACCTTTTCTCACTCTATCCAAACCAAGAAAAAGCTAACAGGTATAGATGGACATACACTTGTAACAGTTCTGAAGGCTTTACTTTAATTATTTTATAATGACTATATGGAGTTGTTTTCCCTACTCTGATTTAATCAGTTACAATTTAAAATCAAGATTGCCATTTAAAGCGGAGTTCCACCCACTTTTCAATCTCCACATCATCCGCCTCAGACCTTGCCATACTCGCTGCAATGGGCATTTTTTTCCCCCCACTGTCTTTACCATGTTTATAAGGCATTCTTCAGCACTTCCTGTGTCTCTCATCTGCGGCTATGTGCGCAATATCCGGCCACGCACTGGCTCCTGGGAGAGGTTTGTCATAGTTCCCAGGAGTCAGTGGGCATCGCCGATTCTCATCGTTGCGAGGTTACCATAACAACGCGGCGAGCATTTCCTACGACTCCTCCCATGATGCCGCCTGTTGTAATGGGAATCAAAGAAGTTTCCTGCGCTGTGAGTTGTGGATAATGCGCAATGCGAGAGATCTGACGGTACATGCTGGTTATTCAGCAGCACCGTATCCGGGAAGAGTATCCTAGTGGGCTTCATATGCCCAAAAGCAAGATGGAACAGTGCTACAGAGAGACATATAAGGTTAATTTTATAAATAAAATAAGATATATAGCGGCGCGGCGCTATTAATGAGATTAGTGATGGCAGCATTACATTAGGATGATACTAAGGCCCCTTTCACACTGGGGCGTTTTTCAGGCGGTACAGCGCCTGTTCACCGCCTGAAAAAATCCGGCCCCTTTAACTCCAGTGTGAAAGCCGGCGGGCTTTCACACTGGAGCGGTGCGCTAGCAGGACGGCCAAAAAAGTCCTGCCAGCAGCATCTTTGGAGCGGTATAGGAGCGGTGTGTTCACTGCTCCTATACCGCTCCTTCCCATTGATTTGAATGGGAAACCGCGGTAAAACCGCGGCAATACCTCCGCAAAGCGCCGCTCTGCGGGGTCTTTAACCCTTTTTCGGCCGCTCGCGGGGGGTAAAACCGCACCGCGAGCGGCCGAATACCGCGGTTAAAACGACGGTAAAGCAGCGCTAAATATAGCGCTGCTTTACCGTCACTGCGGCTCCCCGCCCCAGTGTGAAAGGGGCCTTACAGATGCCTTTAGAAAAAAATAATGTATATTTGTCGGTGGAACTCTGCTTTAAGTAAAAAAAATGAGAATGAGAAATGCTCAATCATATTTACACAGTAGTTGGTTGAGGTTTTAGATTTAGGTGATGTGCTCTTTAGTTTAAGCCTTATACAAAACTGAAGATGTGCATACTGTAAATGTTATTAATGATATAAACTGACAGTCATAAAGTAAATTTTATTAGGCAGGTGACCTAGATGAATGATGCCCATTATTAACAGTCCTAAAAACTGGCTGACCTAAACATAGGAAGGCCAGGAACTGTGCTTGTGTTAAAACACTCTCCATCTGTGAAAACAATGTCTCTTTAAATGAGGGGTTATTAATTTCAGTAAGTGCGGTGTGGAAAACTCAGGACAGCAAGTATTTCTCTTTGAAAACAAAGGCTTATATGAACAACTCCTTTACAACCTTTTAAAGTCTTTAAAGTCTTTACAACATTCACATTTTGTTGTCTTATCAAATGCACTAGTCTTATCAGTGCCCAGATAACATAACCATTAGTGGGCACTGGCTGCATTATCCATGCCCCGAAAACCATCATTGCAGTACACAAGGCATATGCAGTACACCCCGTCCTTTTCCCCGCTCCTACTCTTCCCTTATGCTTGCCAGCAATTTCCGACTGTCAAAATTACAGATGTGAGTGTGTAAATCCAGCAGCTGTAATAGCTGCTGCTGTCAAATCACAGACAGTCATATTTGTAAACATTATTCAGACACATGATAGATAGACACAAAATAACATTCATACATTTGTATCTGCTCTGTTTCATTCATCTGCAAATGAAAAGGATAAGCTTCCATCTGCATATGATATCATTTTATTCAATGTGACATGTGAAAAACAAAACATTTTTATTTTATTTTATAAAATGTGTTCCTACCCGTTCTTAACCCTTATTTTACTCTAATGATTCCCAAATAAGTCCTTCTTTCCCTTCACCCTTAAAGCTGAACTCTGGGAATGAGATAAACTCTACCCTTGCAATGAGGCCCCCTGTACAGCAAGGGTTAATTACTTAATGTAATTACAGGGTCAATGTACGGGAGAGTTCTAATTCTTGTCTCAAACCAAAACAAGAAAAAAGTTACTGGCTTGACATTATTACTTGTCTTTAATTGTTTTAGCTCCAGATCCCGCTTGCTGTTCCACTACACTGATCCCTGACCTTCTGGCTTGGCTGACTATCCGTGCCGGTGTTGTATCATTAGCCGTCCCCCATCACCAAGTGTCCGCTGTGTACTGCGCATGCGCAGTACACAGGACACCCTGATTCCGAAAATTTCCGAGGATGAACGGCGCCTGCGCCGTGAGTCCACTTTCAAGCCCCACCTTCCAAGTGGACATAGAGTTAGAATATAAAAGAGCCGAGCGCAGCGAGGCCGTGCCCGAAGCGTGGCGAGGGAAGCGAGCCCGCGAGAGGCCCTCTAAGTTTGACTAACCCTATGTCCGCTTGGATGGTGGGGGCTTCACCTCGACTCACGGCGCAGGCGCCGTTTATCTTCCGACAATTTCCGAAAATCTTCATGCTCCGTACTGCGCATGCGCTGTGCATGCGCAGTCCACTTCAGACACCTAGTGACAGCCGGACACTTCGTGATAGAAAACACCGGTTACCAAACTTTGGCTATGTTTTGACTATGTTTGTTCTATTTACTTTTATTATTAAACAAGTGTGATTTAACTGTACTTCTGCCTCGGTCTGATTTCATGGTTTCTGACAGTAGGCGAAGGCCATGAATTCAGAAGATACAGTCAATCCACCTGTTGGTAATATTTTTTCCAGATTGGATGAGCAGGATCACTCCATGGATCAGTTTGCCATGGCGTTACAAATGCTCCTGAGTCTCACGGTTCACGTGGAATCTTCCACTGTGGCTGCTCCGGTACAACCTGTGTTACAGGCGGTCCCTGCTGCTGCTCCAGTCTCTGTGCAGGCCCCCCCCCCTCGAATATCACCTCCTATAAGGGGTATGTATGGTTCCGCTCCACTTGCCCAGCAATTTGGGGGCGATCCAGTCCAATGCAGAGGGTTTCTCAACCAGTTTGAGATATACTTTGAGATGCTGCCTCAGGCAGTTCCCACGGACAGAAGCAAAGTAGGTTTCGTGATATCTTTGCTTTCTGAGAGAGCCTTGGCCTGGGCAAACCCTCTATGGGAGACGCAAAAACCTGTTGTCTTGAGTTACCCTGAGTTTGTGGCCTCCTTTAAAAGGGTATTTGACGTTCCTGCTTCTGCTGCCAAGTGCCTGCCTCATGTCCATCAGAGTATGAGAACTGTTGCCGATTATGCTATTGAATTCCGTACTCTGGCAGCAGAGGTTGCTTGGAACAATGAGGCCCTCGTGGCTGCTTTTTCTCATGGTCTCTCGGATACCATCAAGGATGAGATAGCAGCCCGAGATATACCCACTGAGCTGGAGAAGTTGATCACGTTTGTCACTCTCTTTTAAGGAGCGCTTGCGGGAAGCCTCCTGTACGTTTGTCTCCAAGCTTTGCAGTCTCACAGTGCCTCCCTCAGCTCCCATGCCCCTTGGTACCGAGTGGGTCAGTGAAGGTGAACCCATGCACTTGGGTTTTCATGCGTCTCTCTGTGGATGAAAGAACTTTTAGGAGGAGGGGTCATACTTTAGGTGGCGTTGTTTCAACCCCAGCTATCCAGAAGGATAAGCCCCTGGTTTCGGTCACCCTTTCTTGGGCTGAGTCGTCTGTCGAGATACAGGCTCTAATCGACTCTGGGGCTGCAGGCATGTTCATTGATGCTGCCTTTGTATCGAAGCACTCGATACCGCTGCAGCTGCGTGACACTCCACTTGCCATTGAGGCTCTTGACAGGAGACCTCTACAGCCTGCCCATGTGAATCATGAGACTGTTCCGTTGTCCATGGCCATAGGGGCTCTTCACCATGAGATAATCCAATTCCAAGTTATTTCCTCACCTATGTTTCTGCTGGTTATTGGTTATCCTTGGTTACAGAGGCACAACCCCTCTTTTGTATGGCTCCATGCTGAGGTTCTCTCCTGGTCCCCACAATGCAGTAAGACATACCAGAAGTCATTCCAGACGATAGCCAAGGTCCTGTGCACCTCTTCACTCGCCTCCCTGCCGGAGGAGTACCGCAATTTTAGCGATGTCTTTGACAAAGTTCAAAGCAGTAGTTTGCCTCACACCGATCGTATGATTGTGCAATTGACCTTCAACCTGGTGCCATACTCCTTTGTGGTCGGGTTTACCCTTTGTCAGTCTTGGAGGATAAGTCCATGGAGGAGTATGTTGCTGACGCACTTTCTCGAGACTTCATCCGTAAATCCTCATCTCCTGCTGGTGCTGGTTTCTTCTTTGTGAAGAAGAGTGGTGAACTGAGACCTTCTATTGATTAAAGGGGTCTCAATTGTTTCACGATTAAGAATGCCTATCTAATTCCGCTCCCTGGTTACTGGAGTTGATTGACAGGAACAGGAGCCAATGGCTCCCGCTGCTATCAATCTGCCCAATAAGGGAAGGCAGCAGCTACTCTCGTGCACGTTGCGGAATCGGATCAGTCTCAGGTAAGAATAAGAGGGGGGCTGGGGGGACCCTGCATCAGAGAAGGTTTTTTACCTTAATGTGTAGAATGCATTAAGGTAAAAAAAACCTTGAGGCTTTAGAACCACTTTAACAGTCGCAGATGTGATTAAAATGATCAGCTTTGATTTTTTCACACAAAACCTTTATCCCAAAAGGAAAAAAACATTTGTTGTAAAAAATCTGCTAATACATTTAACACCACCCTTCCCCCAGACTGACAATGCTGTTGTACATTGTGCCGCCTATGCTAATTCCTCCAGAGTAGTGTCTCACTAATACCGAAGGTGTGTTACTGGCCAGCTCATCAGGTGAAAACAGAGGGAAAAAATGCCAGAGAAAAAAACTGATGCAGCCACTACATCTAATGATTGGTAAGCTGCAATATAATACATTTTTGGTTTGGGGTTTAATACTGCTTTAACGCTGGGAGGTGGGGTGGATTTCCAAATTACATGATCACTGTAAATGACACATGATCACTGTGAATGATCAGTGGTCTTGCCAGATACCAGTCGTAAACAGGGACTGGGAGCTGTTTGTGAAAGCTCTGTCTATGTGCATCGGCCCTCATGGACACATATGTGCAGAGTATCAGCATTAAGGCTCACCCTCCCTGCCAGGGCTGTCTTAATGAGAGGGCACACCTGGGCACTGCCCAGGGGCCCCAGCTGCATGGGGGGCCCCTGCACTTTCCCCAAAGCAGCTGGTCCTTTAACCCACGCTGCCCCGAAATTGGGGGCCCCGTGATGGCAATGAGATTGATGGATACACAGGGGAGGCAGGCTGGCAGAGGTGCGCTGCGCTGTGCAGAATGATACCTATTATTTTACAGCCAGCAGGGAGGGGCAGGGCCGGAGCGCTAGTGATGCTCTGACCCTGCCCCATGCCGCTTGAATGCTCGGCACTCGAAGGCTGCGGGGTAGGAGCTGGAGTGGGTGCTGCTGAGTCGGCAGCACTGAGAGCCCACCTGCGGAAGTAGCATTGTGGATGGTGTCATGGTGAGCCCAGCTGTTCAGCACTGTTTGCACCGAAAGGCTTGGAATGCCCAGAGGGATGCTCTGCCCTTCCTTCTGCCTGGTTGATTGGTATATGTGAGTACAGTGCTGGAGGTGGGCACAAAGCCAAAAGTTTACATGCACTGTATCTCCACTGGAAAAGGGGGTACTACATGGATGGAATAATGGTGCTGGGGGATATCAAGGGTGTATGGGGGAAAACAATGCTGAGGGAGAATCTGGGGTGTATAGGGGGTAGCAATGCTTGGGGTAGCTTGGGTGGCTATAGTGCTAGAGGTATCAGGAATGTAGAGAGGCCACAGTGTAGGGGGTATCAGGGATGTAGTGGGGTCACAATACAAGGGGTATCTTATGGTATATGGTTACAGTGCTGGGGGGAATATCTAGAGGGCTCAGAGTTCTGGGGGTATATCTAGGGTGTAGAGGGGTCAGAGTGCTGGGGGGATATCTGGGGTGTAGAGGGGTCAGAGTGCTGGGGGGATATCTGGGGTGTAGAAGGGTCAGAGTGCTGGGGGGATATCCGGGGTGTAGAGGGTCAGAGTGCTGGGGGGATATTTAGGGTTTAGAGGGGTCAGAGTGCTGGGGGGATATGTAGGGTGTAGAGGGGTCAGAGTGCTGGGGGGATATCTAGGGTGTAGAGGGGTCAGAGTTCTGGGGGGATATCAAGGGTGTAGAGGGGTCAGAGTTCTGGGGGGATATCGAGGGTGTAGAGGGGTCAGAGTGCTGGGGAGGCATCAATCTAGCAGATATATTATATGCACAGGACAGCTTTGTTACTTTATGTATGTAGTATTTTCCCACTGTTCTTTGCTGTACAGAATGATTGTTCATGTAGTTAAAGCGGAGCTCCACCCAAAAGGGGAAGCTCCGCTTGTCTGCCTCCTACCTACTTGATATCTGTTTATCTGCACTGTCTCCATTGTAGGGGCCCCAGAGCATTACTTTGCCCAGTGGCCCATGATGCTATTAAGATTGCCCTGCCTGTCACCACACGTATGCTTACCTGGTTGACAAGAGGTTAAACAACAGTTAAAATGGTAGCTTTGGCCAGTCACCTGGTGTTTAAGTATTACATATTTTTAACAGGACGTAAATGATCTTTAAAACTTATCTAAGTACTTTTTTTTTTAGTTGCAGCCACTATGAATTAATGTATCCACAAAGCTCACAGCAACACTTAAGTTGTTCAAGTCTTTCTCTTGATAGCTCAGCAAACCCCTTCCAGTAATCACTTGGCAGTCTTCCAGGTTTCTACTCTCTAATGCAGTGATCTCCAAACTGCGGTCCAGGGGCCGGATGCGGCCCTTTGCTTGTCTTTATCTGGCCCTTGAGGCACTATTCCTCCCACTGATATGAGACACTATTCCACCGACTGACATCAAACATGGGGCACCATTTCTCACAATTATACTAACAATAGGGCACTATTCTTCCCCCTAATACCAAATGTGGCAATGTTTACTCCCTCTGATGCCACAGTCCGGCCCCCCTAAAGTTTGAAGAACAATAAATTGGCTCTTTGTTTAAAACGTTTGGAGACCCCTGCTCTAATGTAAACACAGAGCAAAAGTTCCAGGAGGTGGGTGCAGGATGGGGTAAGCTGTCAAGAGAACTTCTTGAATGACTTCACTGATTCTTCTGTGAGCTTTGAAGTTGAATTGTTCCACAGTGCCTGCAGCTATATGTACAGTAGTCAAGACAGTGAGGCTAATCACTCCTAAACAACCCCAACCTTGTGTCAGGGGTTTTCTGGTATGAAAGTTGTGACTAATACAAATATTAATGAAATATGCAGCTTCACCTCATATGAACTCAGTGTCACAGGTGTTCACAAATCTCGAAACCAATGCTTTGAAGGACTGAAGTTTGAGATATGTAGAAAGCTTAAGCCAAGGACACTCAACCCTGACGGACAATGATTTAAACAAAAACAACCAGTTTTATAACTTGGATGATACGTCTATTTATCAAGCTGACGGAGAACAACATTTTTTGTGGAGAACTTCTAATAAACTTGGTGGTACACAACTAATCATAAACATAATGGGACTTTCTGGGTCTTCTCTATAAATAATAATAAAAAAAAATCCAGGAAGAGGTCACATCAGGGTGAATAGATTTTAATTTGCTGTTTGAACTATAAACCATTTCTGAATAACACAAAAATAGTTTATTCCTCATGGACATCATTAGAATCAAGAAAGAAAAAAAAAAACGATAAAATGTTTAAAACTTTTTTTAAAGTTAGATATACACAGGACATCATACTATCTAAAGGACTCAATGATGACAATAACTATGGTACCATGTAAATGTATTAATGGCATACTTAAAAAAAGAAAGAAGTATTTTTTTTTTCATAATAATAATATGGATTATTCAGAAGTGAGATGGAAAATTATGTGAAAGTTATCTAGATATAATAATTACTAATTCAAAATGGATCTCTGCATAAATCACACATCTTGAACAAATGTCCTATGAATAAAACAAAGGTACATTAAATATTAATATCACAAGTGATATTATGCACTCCAGGGACCCCATCTAATCCTACTAGATGTAACCCGGGTATAAAAATATAAAAAATATAATGTCTCATAAAGGGTTGATTTGAATAAATAAAATGTTATTTCCAGAATAAAATAAGGATCCCTGGTCTTAGAACATCATCTGGTGGACAGATACAGTCAACACTTAAACAAACATTAGGTTAATCAATAGAAGTGCTTTCCATTTAGATGGGGTAAATATTCTGAAGAAAACCTTCTAGGCTAGTCCTTTAGATAAGGGAATTTTGGGAATAAAAGGGGAAGTTCAGAGACAAAAGGGATCATCACTCACTCACTCTTCCAACCAGACACAATCTCTCGAACATCACACTTGATTCAGATCTAGTACTCTGTCGATCGGTCTCCTTGAAAGCTCCCTGAGTATTCTCTGCGTGTCATTACCTAAGCAGCCTTGTGAATCCACGGGTGTGGTTTTATAATTTACCACAACTATCTTTTTGGTAAGGTAGAATTTAATAACTACATTTTCCTCTAACTTCTATGTGTATTTCATAGTTTCTTGTGATAGATCTTTGGCATTATATCGTATTCAAAGGTATATTCTCCACCTCAGGAATCTAGTAATTAAAGTGTTACTAAACCCACAACAGTCTGTATATGCAGTATAGCATGCTTGTTATACTCACTGTGGAACTTAAGGGGTTAATTCTCTGCATTGTGTAAAAAGGCTGTTTGATTCTGTCTTTTTTGATTCTCCCCCTCTTTTAATGTCCCCAGTCCATCTGCTGATAGAACAGAGCCTTGGAGGCACTCTGCACATGCTAAAGCCCCATACACACGGTCGGAAAATCCGACCACCAAATCCATCGGATTTGGTCCGACGGATTTAGTCCGACACTGGTGTTGCATACACACGGTCGGACAAAGTTGTCGGAAAATCAGATTATTCTGAACGTGGTGACGTTTGTTGCCTACAACGGGACTACGTAGAGGCTAGTAGCCAATAGCTTTGGTCTTGTAATGTGATCTGAGCATGCGTGGCACTTTGTCCGTCGGAATTCGCTACACACGATCGGAATTGGTGAGATCGGACTTTGTTGTCGGAAAATTTTTAGAGCAGGAGATACAACTTTGTCCATCGGACAATCCGATGGAAACTGTCCGATGGTGCCTACACACGGTCGGAATTTCCGACAACATTGTCCGATAGGACAGAATCCATCGGAAAATCCGACCGTGTGTATGGGGCTTAAGTGTGGTGTGTATTGCTAGAGAGTTCTTTATTTTTTTTTTTTTTGGAGGGTGCATATGATCAGCACAGGGCCAATCAGCACTGTCCAGACAGAAAGTCAGAGGTCATGCAGCCTCATAGGACAGTCAGAGCATTATTAAAACTCCTCCTACAAGCTTTAACCAGTGCTTGGCAGGACACTAATAGAAGTCACAAGACTGCTATATACTACTGATGAGAAAGGGTATTTAGCAGTTTATATTTACTAAAATAATTGCATTTGCATGTTCTGTGTACTGTGGGAGACCCGATGTATTGAATGTAGGGTACTGGTTTTAGGAACACTTTAAGTTAAGCCAGGTCTGATTAGGGTGGACCTTATTGTCTGCTAGTTTAGTCATAATTACTTACATTCCATGACGGTGGTGATTTTACCTAATGAATTAAAAATAAATAATCAAATTTATTCTAAGTTCCTAGGCCTTCATTTATTGTTATAGTGAGTACTGTTGAAGCAACATTATATTGATTTAACTGTGTATACTGGATATCTCAAGATAAATAAGAATTACAGTATATATGTGATTGTTAGTGAATTGACAGTGAATGAATTGCTATTTATTTTATTGTTGCCTAGTAGATACTTTAATTATTTTATTGTGCTAAAAATCTCTATACAGAGTTAATCAGATTCAGGAAATTAATCAAGTCAGTGTGGTTTAATTTATTTTATGCTAATTAGCACGTCGGGAAGGCTTGAAACACTATCTTATATTGATTAAGTAAATAATTGGCATTGCTGTCTTGATTCATTGTTTAAACTTCCTGACAGCTGTTTAGCATTTGAGACCAGAAGACATTAAATTGTTTCAGGGTAGTGTGGCTGTACAATAAATAATGGCTTGATTATGGGTGATAAGACTTCCTTTTTGGTTACTGTATGGGTGATTATGTCAATAGATGTATGTCATCTTATAGAGACCACCACCGGACCCTCACATTTTGCTGTTAATCACCATTGTACTCATTCACTCCTTGTGACAAAACCCACTGTCACTGTGTGATTTGGAGGGGGCTGTGGGCTGGCATCCTACCCACAGACTATGGCCCAGCAGAGAACGGGAGATTTAGAGGGCTATTGGCAGTCTCTCGCAACCAGAAGAAGACGCCACCTACAGACATTTGTGTCCGCGGTCTCGGGTTCATCGGAACCGTATGAATGCGGTATCTGTGACTGGGCTCGTGGAGCCATTTCCCGGCTACTTAAACTTTAATTCCTCAAACAATGTACTTTTAGCTGATAAAGACATATACAAAGTGACGATATGCCCAAAGCATGGGGCTACGAGACTTGGGGACAAAATGGCATTGGGATAATGTAATGATGTCCCTATATAAGTTGCATTCCTTCTCCCCCGCCACCTCCTCTTGTTATTGTGTTTAAGTATGTTATGTCACGGCATGTAGACAAAGGGTCTGGAGACGTATCCCAGTGGGGGATGTGTAACGAGGGGCTGTTAGCTTGTCATAATCCCTTTATGTGTTTCAACTGTAGTCTCTGTTTGAATGTACAAGTGTCAAGTTTCCATTGGTTCTTCCTTGTCCCCTACCGCCTCTATGACAAGGCTTAGGGGAGTGTCCCTAACTGTGTTTAAAAGTGTATGTTTTGTACTTAATAAACAGTTTATGCTCTGCATGTTTAACCCTCAACATCTGTGTGGTTTGCCTTGTGATTGGGGGTTAAGGGCTGGTTATGGCGAGTCTGCCGGCTGAGGGTTCGTTTGGAGAACAGGAGACACAGATCTGGCAGGGGTGCCCAGACGGGGTATCTGGGATCCGTCACACTCTTCTACTAACTACCACTGACAACTAGTGCCACACTCTGCCACAGCCCCCCCCCCCCCCGCTAATGTAATAGCACACCACATACCTCAAACTGATGCATTGTGTGTCCTGTGCTATACAGTAAATTCCCTAGACTGCTAAACCTTGCACAATATAATATACATTCTTACCACTAGTACATTTTTAAGGAATAATTTAGTATTCATTCAATTCAGTGAGTTGGGTTTTGCTAGTACTTTAAGTCAGCCACAGCATCATTGCGTCACTTCCTGTTTTCGTTTGTGGAACGCAGAGGAAGCATTGACTTCACGTTTTTCTCACTGCTCAATTGATTTTAAACAATGTAAGTGTATATCCACACTTGTATGGGAAATTAATTTGGTTTAAACGTTATTGCACTATGGAGTATCATTTTCTCTTTGCATATACTGTGCAACAACAAGGAGAAGGGGCTGATAAAAGGCTTTACCAATGGAAGTCTGTCCCAGCAAACAGTATTGTGGCTGTGAAAGTGCAACACCCCCTAGAGGGGAAAACCTGGTAAGTTTGGTAAGTGAAACTACATAAGAAGCGCATGGAGTGCAGAACCTGCATGAATAAGTTATTATTTCTCAAGGCATGGAGAGAAAAATTCACCAGTCACCTGATTGTTGTTTTAAGAACGTTTCTTGATTTTTTTTTTATTTTTTGTGGTATTTTATATGGACTGTTTATTTACACTCTTTAGGACTTTAATACATTTTAAATGAATTTTTAAAATTTCAGTTTTATATTTTGGTAGCATAATTTGTATTCTTCACTGTACCATATACAATTTTTACACGTTGTCACTTTACACTCATCAAGGTTCATAAAACTTGCACATGTCACTTTATATTGGTTCACCCAAGGTTTATATCATCACACTTATTAAGGTTCATTGATCAGCACGTATCACTTTATATTGGTTTAAGCAAGGTTTATTGCACAGTTTCAGAGCAGCGCCATAACCACCAATACCCATACTATCTTTTCATGCTTAGACCCTACCCAGGTAGGTGTCACGGTGGAGGCAGACGCTCCCATTATAGGAAATTTATCATCAGCGCGGGACATCCTCTTTATCAATGCTAAGCAATGGCTAAGTGTGTAGCAGAATGAATAGCTAACCAAGCCATTTTTATATCTCTCCTCTTCTATAGTCCACTCTAACTGGAAGCTGAGACATATTTTCATAATGTCCCCATGAAGCTGCTGAGTGATGTGAGAGTGGAAACCAGAGCCAAAATCCTTGAGATGATTTCCATTAAGCTCCCCATAAATCCCCACTACTTTTTGGTTCCGAACTCTTCCCCAAGTGTGAGAATGTCCCTGCTGGCTTGCTTCCTCTGTGAGGGTGACATAAATGAGTTATAGCTGCGTTATTCAACACTCGGCAGGGAAATAAGAAAAATAGCATATTAATTACACCTAACAGTATTCTCGTGCTGACATAATATCCTTTTCAGAGGGATTTGAAAGGGGAGTTTAAACTTGGTCCCCATGGATCTTGTTAAAATTCAAAATCTGGAAAGGTAGATTTTTAGTAATTGGTTTATTTAAAGAAAGTGGTATTTTTCATATATTTCAAAGAATATCCTGTCATTGGCTGCATGGTTACCCTAATGGCTGCTGTACCAGATTCCAAACCTAAAAACCTCCTAGCCATCTGGAAACTGTGCATTACATACTACTGTCAAAAAATGCTAATGCACATGTATATATAGGAATACTCATGGGAAGAGCCCTCAACACCTTAGGTATCAACTAGCATCCTAATGACATTCATTGTCAGTTGCAATAACTCTACTTGTCTAAATAGATTCTTCATTTTCCCTTTACTTCAAATTCTGATGGCAAAAAGGTATATCTAATAGCCCCCTGCAGTCATTCAAAAATGTCAAATTGTACACTAGATCAACACCCTGACACTCTATCAGCTGAACTCAGCAATAATTTGCAAAGTTTAGCACAGTTTTAACAGACAGCTAATACTTTGCCTGCACTGGTATATAAATGCACTATGGATTTTCCTGTAATTTCCTGTCATTTCTGCCTATTGTAGTTAAAGTATATCTAAACACTAAAAAAAAAAAAACAATACACGAGGTGTGTCTAAAAAGTTTGGTGAATGGTATCAGAAAACAAACAAAACAGAAGATACAAATAAATTATCATTATTGGCCTTCAAAATAATTGCCATCCTTTACAACACACTTTTGGCAACGTTCATAAAGCTTCTGCAAACTCAGCAAAGGCCTCTTTAGGAATCGAACAAGAACCGCTGGCACGCATTCTTGGATTGCCGCCACGCCCACAAAACATTATTTTGACCTTGGACTTTTGCAGGCGATCCTTTTTGGATCACTGGGAAGACAGTGAAGGCATTCCATCGATTGTCGTTTGAATTCCGGATCAAACTGGTAGCACCAGGTCTCATCCCCTGTGACAATGGTTCACAGAAAGAATGGATCCTGGTCACCCATGGTAATGGAATCTCCAGAGGTTTCCATCTGTTATGCTTGCTCTTCATCTGTTTATCTGTCAACTAGTGCGGCACAAACCGGGAACAGATCTTCCACTTACCCAAATCTTCATGGACGATGGTGCACAACGTGTCCTTGCTAATGCCCAATTTCTCTGCCATTAATTGTAGAGTCAGTTGCCGATCTCATGCCAGCACTTGATCGATCATGTCTGGGTTCTGCTTGTTGACGGCTGACCCGAATGTGGCTCATCCTCACTTCCTTCCCTTTGCAAAAGCAAATTTTCTGCTCACGTTTTCTGCTCTCATGGCTTTCATCCCATACTCTTGCACCTACATTTCATGTGTCTCTGTCGCCATTTTCCCAAATTTGTAGCAGAACTTGATGTTCATTCTTTGATCCATTGTACTGTGACCCTACCTCTCACACTAACTATGTTTGAGTGCCTACAGCGGGTTTACCCTGATGGTCATGTGTACTCCAGGCTAGGTGGCGCTTCTCCATGTGTCTCTGGATAGCCATGTGCATGTGCATGCACCTGGCCCATGTTGCCATTGAGATATCGGACCATTCACCAAACATTTTGGACACACCTAGTGGTACAACTTACCAGTCCTTTAAGAAGTGGCTGCATTTTATTTCCTGTTTTCATGCAATCTTTCCTTTTATTTTGACTGGGTAATTCTGCAAAAGACACATTTTCCTCCAGGGCTACACTGTATCTATGGGGGCACCATAGGCTGCGTTAAAAAAAAAAATGATAATGCAAAGATAAGTGAAATAATAGAAGAAGTAGCTATTTAACATAAAAAAAAAACACAAAGGATATGCATGTGAAAAAAATGTCTAAATGTAACTCAAAGTCCATGTGATGATCCCATTCTTTACTGAGAAATCAAAGTGTAATAAACTGTCACCAAAAATGAATGTATGGAGGCTTACCAGAGTTCCACAACCTTCTAAATTAATAGAAAGGTCATAACTTGCATGGATAGAAGGTCCCTGGCACACTGTAGGACACTCAACTCTAGTAGATTAAATGCAAAACCACCCAAAGATGTTATGTTGTTCTCACATTAAAGTGATTATAAGGCTTCATTTTTTATCTTTTTAAAATAACAAACATGTCATACTTACCTCAAACTATGAGGATCTTGCGAGCTACCTGTGTTAAAGGTGACAAAATATATAGAAAACACAATATAATAGACGAGTAATAATGATCGACAGCTGCTAGCACTAATCACGTCCCATAAAGTTGTGTAAAAACAATATAAATAAAAAATTACTATGCTGCGTTATCTCCTAACATTAGTTCCAACAAATACCGTATTTGCCGGCGTATAAGACGACTGGGTGTATAAGACGACCCCTATTTTTCCAGTGAAAACTTAGGTTTGGGGCTATACTCGCCATATAAGACTACCCCCCTTCAGAGGCAACACCATTTACAAAAAAAAAACAGAAACAAAAAAAAAACATCAGACTTAACATCAGAAAAATGAAACTGGTGAACTACAAGTCCCAGAGATCCCACATCTGGTAGGCAGCAACAATGAATCCTCTCCTCCAAAGCACCATAAATCCTACCTGTCTTTTAGGTGGAGATCTGGAGCTGGATGTGCAGTACGGGATGCTTTGTTACTATGTAGAGCACCAAGTACACACAGTATATGATGCTGTGTTAGTACAGTAGCGCCAGGTACACTTCAGAATACAGTGTGCAGACAGTGTGCACCACTGAGCCAATCACGGCAGGCATGTATTTTACTAATCTGTTGATGGATACAAAGCCTGCTTGGATTGGCAGAGGCTGTGACGTCAGCCCGCGCCACTCTGACTCATGTAGCCTGCTCGGATTGGCAGAGGTCGTTACCCAATCCAAGCAGGCTCTGTATTCATCAGAGTACATCACCTGCCAGGATTGGCTGAGCGGCGCATACTGTATACATATTACAATTTTACAGACTGATATCCATCTGGCGGCTTCTTCACCCGGCGTATAAGACGACCCCCGCCTTTTGGCTGTGTAATTTAGGTGTAAAAGGTAGTCTTATACGCCAGAAAATACAGTACTTTTAAATAGCCGACTTAAATATATGGTGCCACAAACGTGAATCATAAAGTGCTATAGTGCATATAACAGTGACATTCTAATCAAACACAACATAATTGGTATATAGTCCTTATTAACCTCCTGAGATCCGCGCTATAGCTGAATGATGGCTACAGCGCGGATCTACATTGCCATATGCCGTTGTTCCGTTCACGAGCGGCCTGCACGCCCCATGAAGGGCGCGCGCGGCGCGCTCTGTGATCAGTGAGTCTGTGAGACTCGCTGGATCACAGATCCGAGTAGGGGTCGATCCCGACCCCTTACCACGTGATCAGCTGTCAGCCAATGACAGCTGATCATGTGATATCAACAGAGCCGGTAATCGTCTATTTTTCCTCCTCGCACTGATAGAGCGAGGAGAAAAAAAAAGCCGATCACCGGCGGCAGTGAGAGGGACATTAGTTCCGATCACTGCGATGTGCCCCGGCTCTACGGTGCCCACCTGTGCCCCCTACAAGTGCCGCCTACCAGTGCCCACCAGCTCCACCTGTCAGTGCCCACCATCTCCACCTGTCAGTGCCCACAATGCCACCTGTCAGTGCCCACAATGCCATCTGTCAGTTCCCACAGTGCCATATGTCAGTGCCACCTGTCAGTGCCCACAATAAGTGCCTGAACAGTGCTGCACATCAGTGTCACCTACCAGTGCCCATCAGTGTCACCTATCAGTGCCCATCAGTGCCCATCAGTGCCAACTATCAGTGCCATCTATCAGTGCCCATCAGTGCCATCTATCAGTGCCCATCCGTGACACCCATCCGTGCCACCCATCAGGGCCCATCAGTGCCATCTTATCTGTGCCCATCAGTACCGACTTATCTGTGCCCATCAGTGCACCTATCTGTGCCCACCAGTGCTGCCTCATCAGCGCATATCAATGAAGCAGAAAAATGACCTGTCTGCAAAATTTTATAAAAAACTATTAAACATGATTTTTTATTTTTTTTAAAAAATTTTTCATATTTTTTTGTTTGTTTAGCAAAAAATAAAAACCCCAGCTGTGATTAAATACCACCAAATGAAAGCTCTATTTGTGGGTAAAAAATTATCAAAAATTTCATTTGGGTACAGTGTTGTAATTAAGTTCGGTCAAACACGCATATGAATCACCTCAGGGATTCTAAGTTAGCTGTATGGATCCAGACTGCTCACTGATGCTGTATCCTCATATACAAACAGTAGAAAGAGCCTCCATAGCGTGATACCATTTAACACAATTTTATCATACAAACAAAAAAGCCCCAGTACAGGGTACTCACATGGGTTAGGTGCATTAAGTACACCAATCTGTAATGTGCCTTAAAAAGCTGGGTTTTGGTTGAGGTTGTATGTTTGTTCTCTGTGAAGCAGACCAGCTGCTTCCTGCACTGTCCTGTCCCCTCCCCTACATGTGACGATACAAGGGAAATTTGTATCTTCTCCCTGAGGAATCACGGTAAAGTCGCAGCAAAATCACAGGAAAGTTGCAGCAAAATCACATGCATTTTCCGCACCATTATCGGCACTAACAGTTTTTTTTCTGCAACCCGGCGGGTTGGACGAACAAAAACTGACAGCTCCGATCGGAGCCGCTGTACTAACCATCTGACATTAGTTCAGCGATTCGCCCCGCTGAGCTGTTGTGTTTTGACAGGGGGGTGACCCCTCCCCCCCGCCAGAACACTCCGATCAGCACTTTTTGCTATTGGCTGAGAGCGCTGATTGGGAGTTGGTCGGCTGCTGGCTGGCTTCTGTCGGACAGACCAAAATACACATGGGTCCTTTGTGTACCTGGCTTTAGCGGCAAAAATGCCTATAACACAATTTTTGACCGATATGTTTTGGCCGACGAAATTTCAGTGCATCTCTAATTTTTATTGTTAAAAAGCTTCTTTGGTATTTCAATAATCTTTGCACTATAATTAAGTTGTTTAGCACAGCACAGTATTTTTAGTTACAGTGCATCCGGTAAGTATTCACAGCGCTTCATTCTTTTTTTTTTCCACATTTTGTTATGTTACAGCGTTATTCCAAAATGGAATTATGTTCCTCAAAATTCTACAAACAATACCCCAAAATAACAACGTGAAAGAAGTTGAAAATCTGTGCAAATTTATTGAAAATGAAAAAAATCCCATGTACATAAGTATTCACACCTTTGCTCAATACTTTGTTGAAGCAGCTTTGGCACCAATTACAGCCTCAAGTCTTTTTGAGTATGATGCTTCAAGCTTGGCACACCTGTTTTTGGGCAGTTTCTCCCATTCTTCTTTGCAGGATCTCTCAAGCTCCATCAAGTTGAATGGGTAGCGACGGTGCACATCCATTCTCAGATCTTTCCTGAGATGCTCAATTGGGTTCAAATCTGGGCTCTGGCTGGGCCACTCAAGGACATTCACAGAGTTGTCCCACTCCTTTGTTATTTTGTCTGTGTCTGGGATCCAGAGTACTCTGGAGCAGGCTTTCATCAAGGATGTCTCTGTACATTGCTGCATTCATCTTTCACTCGATCTTGACTAGTATCCCAGTTCCAGCCGCTGAAAAAGGGATGGTATTGGCCAGGTGATGATTGGTACCCTTCCCCAGATCTGTGCCTCAATATAATACAGACAATTCCTTGGACTTCATGGCTTGGTTTGTGCTCTGATATGCACGGTTCACTGTGGGACCTTATATAGACAGGTGTGAGCCTTTCCAAATCATGTCCAATCAACTGAATTTACCACAGGTTGACTCCAATAAAGTTGTAGAAACATCTCAAGGATGATCAGTGGAAACAGGATGCACCTGAGCTCAATTTTGAGTGTCATGGCAAAGGCTGTAAATACTTATGTACATTGTTTCTTTTTTCATTTTTTATTTTTAATAAATTTGCAAAGATTTCAAACAAACTTCTTTCACATTTTCATTATGGGGTATTGATTTGGCTGCTCAATGACCGGGCCATTTTTTCTGAAACGGCACTGCGTCAGTTTAACTGACAATTGCGCGGTTGTGCGACGCTGTACCCAAACAAAATTTGGGTACAGCGTTTTTCCCACAAATAGAGCTTTCTTTTGGTGGTATTTGATCACCTCTGCGGTATTTATTTTTTGCGCTATAAACAAAAGAAGAGCGACAATTTTGAAAAAAACGCAATATCTTTTACTTTTTGCTATAATAAATATCCCAATTTCTTTATTTTTTTTTAATTTTTCCTCAGTTTAGGCCGATATGTATTCTTCTTTTTTACTAGTAATGGCGGTGATCAGCGACTTTTATCAGGACTGCGATAGTGTGGCAGACACATCGGACACTTTTGACACATTTTTGGGACCAGTGACAATTATACAGCGATCAGTGCTATAAAAATGCACTGATTACTGTATAAATGTCACTGGCAGGGAAGGGGTTAGCAATAGGGGGCGATCAAGGGGTTAACTGTGTTCCCTAGTGTGTGTTCTAGCTGTAGGGGGGATGGGACTGACTAGGAGGAGACAGAGATCGGTGTTCATACATAATCTCTCCTCTCCCCTGAGAGAACCGGGATCTGTGTGTTTAAACACACAGATCCCAGTTTTCACTTTGTCATGAGCCGCAAAAGGCGAAGCGACGTAAGGTAAGGTCGTTTCACCCAGGGGAGCCAACCTGCCGCAGTACAACAGCGGCGGCTGGATGGGAAGGGGTTAAAGAAAATAATTTAATTTTGGAGTAAGGCTGTAACATAACAAAATGTGGAAAAAGTGAAGCACTGTATTTGTGACTAAGACCCCTTTCACACCAAGGGTGTTTTGAAGGCGCTATAGCGTTAGAAATAGTGCCTGCAATCCACCCTAAAACAGCTGCACCATTGTCTGCAGTGTGAAAGCCCGAGGGCTTTCACACTGCAGCGGTGCGCTGGCAGGACGTCAGGAAAAGTCCTGCCAGCAGCTTCTTTGGAGCGGTGAAGGAGCGGTGAACTCACCGCTTCTCCATCGCTGCTCCCCATTGAAATCAATGGGGCAGCGCTGTAATACCACCGGCGAAACGCCGCTATTGTGGCGTTTTTCCGGTGTTTAACCCTTTCTCGGCCGCCAGCGGGGGGTAAAATCACCCCGCTATCGGCCGAAATGCGTCGTAAATCCGACGGTAAAACGCCGCTAAAAATGGCGGCGTTTTACCGCCCACGCTATGGGCGGTGTGGTGTGAAAGGGGTCTAAGTTCATGTCACTTAGTGTGTCTGCAGCTGGTTTTCACAACTTTATTTGTTTAGTTTGACCACCTGCGCTGTCCACTATCTCTAGTTTTTGGGGGTTTTTTTCATCACACAGGCTGGACTGTGACATGGTATATTGATGGGTATAGCATTTTACACAAGAAATATAAGTATGTTTTTTTTGTTTTGTTTTTTGTTCTTGTTCTTATGACTTGTTCAAAATGTTCTTAGCCTGAAAAAAAAAACCGAATGCAGTCACCACATCTATTAACATATATTACAATTTTTGTGCTTTAATAAGTCTTGATACGCAGCTGTGTGGAAATGTAGTTGTGACAGTGCAGCTAGCAACAGCTCAAAGCTAAAGCATGGAAGAAAACAGTTTTCTTACATTTTCACAGCCAAAAATAAGCTACCACTAATAAAGTGTGCCCCGTCTCTGGCTTCAACAGCATTTTATAAATCTGGTAAAGTCTGCCATCTCCTGTGTGCGCTAAATATTCAGTGCTGAGACTGGCAATTTCAGCTACAGCACACTATTATATATAAAATAAATATTGAGCACATGAAGAGAGGGAGGTGGGAAAAGGCATGGAAGGCCAAGACACCAGCTGAAATCTGTAAGTAATTAGAAAGCAATCCTCCCCCTTGTCAGTGCAAATTAATATCAGCTAGTTCAGTCTCAATTGATGGCCCTTTAAAAAGGTGTCTCATTACCAAGGTGTCACACAAGAAACATCTCATGATGGCTAAAAGCAAAGAGCTCTCTCAAGACCTTTACAAGCTTATTGTTGCAAAACATATTGATGGCATTGTTACAGAAAGATTTCTAAACTTCTGAATGTTCCAGTGAGCACTGTTGGGGCCATAATCCAGAAATGGAAAGAACATAATTTCACCATAAACCAGCCACGACCAGGTGCTTCTTGCAAGATTTCTGACACTGATGGAAAATAATTATCAGAAGAGTTATCCAAGAGCCAAGGACCACTTGTGGAGAGCTTCAGAAAGACCTGGAATTAGCAGGTACAATTGTTTCAAAGAAAACAATAAGTAATGCACTCAACCCCCATGGCCTGTATGCACGCTCACCACACAAGACTCCATTGCTGAAGAAAAAGCATGTTGAAGCTCATTTAAAGAGGAACTGCCATTCTGAAGCTTTCCTCCAACCACTTTGCATATTATTTCATATATACTGTGATTCTGTACTTGACAATTATGCTGCAGAAATCTCCCTCCACTGAGTCTGGCTGCAACAATTTTAACTGTGGGCAGCTGAAGCTGCTGCCTGTTCACTTCCTGGATTTACACAGACACACAGAGGCACGCCTCCAATTCTGCAGCTCTCATTGGATCTCTTATGAGTCATCCCTCCTCCCTTCCTGGCAAACTCTCACGAGAGTGAGAGAGAGAGCTGTGCATGATGTCTTAAGCCTAGGCTTTTTACCAGACAAGAAACAGGAAGTGGGCTGTAGAAGGTATTTACTGGCAGAAATTTTTTTTTTTACTATCCAAAGTTAAAACAACAAGGGCAGGAGATTTAATAGGAAAGATTTAAGATTTAATGGAAAGATGAAAAAATTACTGAAGTTCCACTTTAAAGTTTGCTGCACAATATTTAGAGAAGTCTGTTACTGGGAGAATATAGTCTGGTCAGATGAGACCAAAATTTAACTCTTTAAATACCGTAATACACACTATGTTTGGAGGTCTAATGGCACTGCACATCACTCCAAAAACACCCCCATACCAGCAGTGACGTTTGGAGGTGGGAACATAATGGTGTGGGGCTGTTTTTCAGCATACGGTACTGGCAAGCTTCATATTATTGAAGGAAAGATGAATGGAAAAATGTACCAAGACATTCTTGATACAAATCTGCTGCCATCTACCAGGATGATGAAGATGAAACGAGAGTGAAAATTTCAGCAAGACAATGACCCCAGACACAAAGCCAAGGAAACTTTCAATTGGTTTCAAAGAAAGGAAAATATAGCTGCTAGAATGGCCCAGCCAATCACCTGACTTGAATCCAATAGAAAATCTATGGAAAGAACTAAAGATCAAAGTTCATAGAAGAGGCCCATGAAACCTTCAAGATTTGAAGAATGGGCCAAAATCACAACTAAGCAATGCATGCGACTAGTTTCTCCATACAGGAGGCATCTTGAAGCTGTCATTACCAACAAAGCATTTTGTCTCATATATATTAAATACATTTCAGTTAGCGTGTTTGATACTTTTTCCATGTGCCATTCCATGTTATTACACCTAGCTTAATTTCTGAACTTATTTTTTTGTTTTGCTTTCTTTGTATGTATGGATTGCATGGGTTTTTTTACGGACATGCAGTGAAAATGTAATGTCAATAGCACCTTTAGAAATATATTTACCTAGAAAAATGGTGACATGTTCAATACTTATTTTACCTGCTATATATATATATATATATATATATATATATATATATATATATATATATATGATAGAATTTTTTTTTATATATATATATATATATATTAATTATGGCATAGAACAGATGCTAGTGTTGCTAGATTAAGATGATTGTTTAAATCTTTTAAAGTCAAGAGTTGTGTTATATGTTCTGAATATTCTTGGTCTTTATTAATTTTTGGCCAAAATATGGAAAACTAAGAAATATTTTTGACCAATAAATATGACGCTTAATATAAAAATGCAGTTTAAAAAATGTACAAACATACAAAAACATATGTTAAAGCATATGTTTAGAATAATTGTAATTCTACTGCTAATAATTCCATTTTCAAAAACATCGTAAGTAGCAAGTGGTTTTGAGAGAATTTCTTAAAACAACAATTATTACAACTCATACAATTTAGTATGCGGTAAATATTCGCATGGTGCCGATTACATTACTATTTCCCATTTTAAGAAATCATGAGGTTTCTTTAAAACTTTACACCACAATTTAGCCTGGCCATAGATGAGCTGATTGGATGCGTTACCATGAATGATTGATGAACCATGTTCAAGTGCATGTCAGTGTTAGATTAAGTTAATTGTACCACAACAGGATGGAACTGGATACAGAAAATGATAGGGAAAGTGCCACACCCTAACTAGATTGGGAAACTACGTTGGACAATACAATGGACTTTATAGGCACAGGTACACAAGGTCTGATAAAAAAATGATTTTGCTTTATTACAAAAATTGGTTAAAATATAGACATATAAAATAACACAATACAGATATTGCCTAAAAATTATTATATATGACACCACCATAACCACCAAGACCCATTCCTGATAGACATGAGGCTTCCAAATGGAGCAGTAGCCAATCCTTTAACCCATTAAGGGATTGGATGCTACACAGAATTTGAACTCTTATGCCCCGTACACACGGTCAGAAATTCCGACGGAAAATGTCCGATCGGACCATGTTGTCGGAAAATCCGGTGGAAAAAATTTGCGATCCTGCTCTCAAATTTTCCAACAACAAAATCCGATCGGACTTTTTCCGATCGCGTGTAGGGAAACAAAGTGCCACGCATGCTCAGATAAAATTAGGAGACCAAAGCTATTGGCTACTAGCCTCTACGTAGTTCCGTCGTATGCAATGAACGTCACTTCGTTCAGAATGATCGGATTTTCCGACAACTTTGTCCGACCGTGTGTATGCAACACCAGTGTCAGACAAAATCCGTCGGAAAAATTCAGACGGATTTTGTGGTCGGAATTTCCGACCGTGTGTACGGGGCATTAGACTATATAGTGCCTTTGGTGCAGGTCTTTTCCCTATAAGGGAGTACCTTTTTGTTTACAAGCTTTTTTCCCTCTTGGATATATTGGATGATCAGGGACCTACTGCACCTGCCGCTCTGCCTGTTTACCATCTTACCTGGCCAGTACAACTGTATATTGTGTGCTATTATACATTAATCGCCTAAGCTCCTGAGGAAGTGCTTATGTATAGCATGTATAGCGCATGTATAGCGTTATCACACCACATCTACCTACACCAAGCCCGATTGGATATTGGACGCCTCATGTCTATCAGCAATGGGTTTTGGTGGTGTCATATATAATCATTTTTAGGCAATATCTGTATTATGCTATTTTATGATATGTCTATATTTTAACAAATTTTTGCATCTCTGTGTTGTGTGGGCAATCTGTTCAACTGACAGGTGACACAGCAAATGCATTGTGAGTAGTAAATTCCCTTTTCTCTATTGTAATGAGCCCACAAATGCCAAAAACGTATCATCATCCCCTGGGGAAACCCTTATTTTTGCCTGATTGTTGTAAGCATTACTCTATAATATTCAGTATCCATACATAAACTGATTGTTTCTGAATTCGTTCTTACTGTCAAACACTTTGCAGAGAGCACTCTCACGGTCACATCTAAAAACTATTTACAGTACTCACTCTTGGCTACAGGCCTCCAAAAAATAACAAGGATGACTGTCATCTAAAGCCCCATACACACAGTCGGATTTTCCGATGGATTCTGTCCTATCAGACAATGTTGTCGGAAATTCCGACCGTGTGTATGTACCATCGGACAGTTTCCATCGGATTGTCCGACGGACAAAGTCCTATCTCCTGCTGGATAGATTTTTTGACAACAAAGTCCGATCACACCAAATCCGATCGTGTGTAGCGAATTCCGACGGACAAAGTGCTACGCATGCTCAGATCACATTACAAGACCAAAGCTATTGGCTATTAGCCTCTACGTATTCCCGTCGTAGGCAACAAACGTCACCACGTTCAGAATGATCGGATTTTCTGACAACTTTGTCCGACCGTGTGTACGCAAAACCAACATCGGACAAAGTACGACGGACATGATCCGATGGACCTGGTCCTCGGATAATCCGCGCGTGTGTATGGGGCTTTACACTGATCTACCAAAACTCAAGGTTTACCCAAGCTGATGCCTTTGGGATGAATAATTTATTGCCTTATTTTATCTCTCCAGTGGGCATTCCCACCTGTCCATTACTATCCTGCTTCCCAGATGCAGCCATTATAAAGCATTGTGAGAACCATTATGTAATTCATCCTGTTGGTCATGGCAGGTGGGTAGAAGAGGAAACTCTGCCTATGTCTGTACATAGAGAATACTAGTTGCTTTTAACAGCTAGTCCTCAGAAAACTTGTATCTTGCTTCCAGCTGAATTTGAGCAGATTCTGGTTGAACCACCACTCTTTTGGGTTGATAAATGCTTTAACATGACCCTAATTCTAACACAAAAAAATTCAGGCAGAAGCACAGTGTAAAATAACATGTTGAATATTTACTTCCCCAGTAAGTCGTAATTGAGATTGTCGCTCTCTTGCAGAGCTATAAGCCCCAATACTATATAGCAGAAATGCTTATAGCTTTTGGTCTTTTACAATATGCATCTGCCTGGAACATTTTATTCTAACAACAGGGCCTCTTTTATAACTGAGGACAATATTCTACATTAATTTATAAAAGAAAAATGATTGAGTGAATCTGTCACATTTAAAAACATATGCAGCATTTGAATTCACCTGTGCAGTCACCTTACTAAGAAGTCCATCTTTATGACCCATGAGCATGGTCACAGACTGCAGCTCCCTACCCCCAACCTGCCCCCCAGCCCACTTGCAGAATTTGGAGGTTCTTCTCTTTAATGACTTCTGTCATGAATTAAATTTGTCCATGGCTCCATCATTATTCACAGTAATCTGCCATTGCAAAAGAGAAACTAGTAGTTACCAATGGAGCACAAGTGCAGTGGTGTCATTGATAGTTCCTCAAGCCCCATGACTGAAGGTCTGTATCTCAGTACAGATTCGGCCCACTAATGATGCAAAATTTGAGCGAAAATTCTTAGATAAGATTTCAAAATAAAATTCTTTCGACATTTGAATGTATGGCTGGCCTTAGCCAATAAGTAAGATTTTCAGATTGTGAAAGATTGATTTTGTCATTGACTTTATAAATAATTGCTATTAGAGACCTTCTGTGCTTGATTATCTAAATAAATCCAAGCTAATATACATTTTCCATAATGCAAACTAAGATTTTTAGCCTGAATTAATACACATATGTCAGCATTTAACCCCCTGCACACACTGCCAACAGGCATCCTATCTTCTGCAAAAAAAAAAAAGATCTCAGTCTCAGAACTGTCATTTTTGCAGTGTACAGTTGAAAATAAAACAAGGATGCTGGATGGTTGCTATAGTCATTTCATACCTTATCCCGTGCAAGTTTAAACCCGATTGCCTGTTCATTATATACATTATAAACCAGCCACCACTGTATTCATTTAAGAAGTAAGATCTGGCACATTGTCCCATATTTCATACTTTATATGCTAGTCATAAATTATATATTAATTAAAGAGTTTAGGGAGTTGCTGACGTGCTGGAATTTGGCCTCTTCCAGGATAAACAACACATCCACGCTCCAATAATATAAACAAACAACAAAATGACTGATAGCTGCATCATCCTTAAAGTGGCAAATTACCCGGTTAAATGTTTACAAATTAAGTTGATCATCAGAGTTGGCTAGTGGTCCTTCCTTATTTATTCCATGAACTAAACAGCATGTGCTGTGTAACCTAGTGTTTTACTACAGAGACAGGCAGGGTTTCGGCAATGTGTGCGTTAACGCTTAATGCTTATTTAGTTAGTAAATCGTATTACCCCTTAACAACAAGAAAAGAAAAGCAGGAAACTCTGTGCCTACAGACATAGGAAAGAAAATCTGAAGGCACATTTGAGTCCTGTTTCTGTTGTGGCTTGAACTTTCATCTCCGATGCTGCCTGGTTTAATGTTCCATTATGAGTCCAGAAAAACTATTTTCATTTAAGGAGGTGTGCAGAATTCTCCCCACTTTCCCTGCCAGGCACCAGAAGGAAAAGGGTGGGCGCCTTGAAAAAAAGGGCCATGTTCTTCAAGCTGCGAATGTTTGAAGACTGAAGATATATGGAGTGAAGGATTTTTGCTTAGTGTTAGAATTGCATAGCTCCCAACTGCTCTTCTTTTGGAACCTTATCCCTCCATCCTTCTTTCTTTCCTCAGTTGTCCCTCTTTTTGTCGTGATATAGGGATCTCTAATTACAGGCACATTTCACTAAAGGTTATCACATGCGTTATGTCGGTTACGTGACCACTTAGCGCCTGCGATAATGAAAATGTCAATTCACTATTGCTCGTATGCAGTATTTAGTGCAAACACTAAAAACGCTTGTTAAATATCGCATAGAATGGCATTAATATCAATTCACAGAAGGAAATAAATAAATAAATGCATGCGATAATTAAGTACTGGTCCAAGCTTGCGATAACTATGATAATGGTTCTCTGCCCACCTCCTGTGACTCTGCCCCCACCTGTCCCTCTGCCCACCTCCTGTGACACTGCCTACACCTGTCCCTGTGCCCCCTCCTGTCCCTCTGCCCCCCTCCTGTGACACTGTCCCCACCTGTCCCTCTGCCCCCCTCCTATGGCACTGCTCCCCACCTACCCTTCTGCCCTGTCCTGTGATGCTGCCCCCCTCCTGTCCCGCTGCCCTCCTCCTCCTGTGACACTGCCCTCACCTGTCCCTCTGCCCACCTCCTGTGATGCTGCCCCCATCTGTCCCTGTGCCCCCTCCTGTCCCTCTGCCCACCTCCTGTGACACTGCCCCCACCTGTCCCTCTGCCCACCTCCTATGGCACTGCTCCCCACCTATCCTTTTGCCCTGTCCTATGACGCTGCCCCCCTCCTCTCCTGCTGCCCTCCTCCTGTGATCCTGCCCCTCACCTATCCCTCTGCCCTCCACCTCACATGCCAGACGAAGGGGTCCTGCGTGACTCTGAAATGTTGCACCTTTCTTGTGTTGTGATCATGCAGTTTGGATGCCACTTTGTGTCGATCCTTGGTGTGCTGGCAAATATCTACATTCTGCCCTCCATCTGTCCCTCTGGCCATCTCCTGTGACGCAGCCCCACCCCCCACGTGTCTTGTTTTTTCACAGTGGCTGTACAGAGGCTGCTCAGGGTGCCAGTGGTGATCCGTCGGCATGAGGAGTCCGATGATGGGAAGAATCTGTCTGCACACATTACAATCTGCACAGGGACACATTATTTGGGCGGATGTGATTTTTTTTTGGGGGGGGGGGTGAGGGGGGTAGCATTTCATTCTTGAACCCAGGCAGCACATGTAGCAAACATTACATACTGTGAGCACTGAGCAACAAACAAGAAATCATTACAACATGCAGGCAACAAACAGACAAGGCTCTCATTACAATACATGGGCAATGGCATTAACTAAAGCCCAGTCTTTCTCTCCTTCCTCTTTCCTTCTCTACTTCAAACTGTAGTCTCCTCTGGCCATACACATTCTCATTGATCAGAGGCAGATGTTGGAGTAAAGAGCACAGCCTCAACTTTCCTATCTGCCTTGTCCTCTACCTTGTCTATTCACTGCTCCAGGCACTCTGTGGGGTTGATTTACTACAGGAAAATAGACTTTTCATTTGCAAGGGAATTTTTACTTAGGTGAGAAAATTTGTTAAAGCTCTGCTGAGTTCAAACTTTTTTTTTTCCTTGCATGCGATTGAGAATTCTTTGCAAAGTGAGTTTTCAACACATTCACTAAACAAAAGGAAAATTTCCTGAATGGCCTATTTGCCTTTAGTAAATCAACCTAGGTGACTTACTGTAGGTAGTGACTTACTGTAGGTAGTAAAACTCCTTCTAGCAGCCAGTCAGTGGGTGAGCTGGTGGGAGCTCCCAGCAATCCAGAGATTTGGTAATCATTTTGCTCATGTGGAGTCCACACCAGGAACGTGCAGTCAGGGGAGACAGGTGAGGCAGAGGGTCCTAGCTCGGCAACCTGAGGTCACAGAGACTAAGTCCTACCCCACCACTGGTAAAAATTGTGGCTCCTACGACCTATGGTTCCGGAGATACGGGGCTCCTTGCACAGCCTAAAAGACAAATGCTCCCTTCCAGCCCAGCCCTCTTAACTACAAGGAAAAAACATGGGTATAAGATTTACCCACAATCCCATGTTTTTCTCACACAGTTAAGAGGGAGAATGAGAACTTTTTATGTGACACGGTATTTGCGCAGCAAATTTTCAAATTTCAAATTTTTGTAAAAAAAACTGTTTCACGAATAAAAAAAAAAAAAACACTAAAGATAACCCAATTTTTTTGTATAATGTGAAAGATGATGTTACGCCAAGTAAATAGATACCTAACATTGCGCACACTCTTAAGCCCCATACACACGGTCGGATTATCCACGGACCAGGTCGGTCGGATCCTGTCCGTCGTACTTTGTCCGATGTTGTCCGATTTCAGGAACTTTCTCCGGATGACGGACCCCGATTTTCACCGTCTTTTGGCTTTGCTGACCCCCTTTATCAGCCGGCAGGATACCTGCATGAGACAAGCCATTACTCCGGAGCAGAGGCTTGTTGCCACGTTGAGGTACTTGGCGACAGGGAGAAGTCTTCAGGATTTGAAGTTCTCTTCAGGTATCTCTCCCCAGGCCCTGGGAATCATTATTCCAGAGACCTGTTCTGCCATCATCGAGGTCCTGCAGGAGGACTATATTAAGGTAACATTTATACTTTACTATTCCCTTCTATGTATGCTCTGTTTGCTAATGTCTTCTATTTTTGACCTCCTTCCCTAATTACCATGATTGCAATATGTTCTAATATGCTGTGCCCCTTTTCTCCTTCATGCATTTTTCCCTTCACTTACCTCCCCAGCATGCTCTTCTGCCCCAATAGACACCTATGGCCTAGTCACTTAAGCAATGTCTTTTGTCTGCTGCATAGTATTGTTTGCCCCCAAACACCCCCTACAAATGTTTGCTGTGTGGTTTACTTCATGTAGAGCCCCTTTATTTTTATTTTTTTTTTTTTGGTGGGGGGGGGGTAAACTCATTAGGAACCCCCTCCCCCAACTGCTCTGTCAGATGGTACCAATCCTCTATCTGCTGGCTTTCCCAAGGTCAATACACACTATATACCTACCTCTTTATAGTGGGCATCTTTAGGGATGAATTCTGCAAAGCATGTAGTGCAAGGGGCTGCCTCCATACTTTCCATTTCCTAATTTTTTGTGTTCTTTCCCTCCTATTAGCTTGCTTGGTAATTTCAAAATGACACAATGTGCTTTCCTTTTTGGGGGGGGGGGGGGGTGTTGAAATGTTATTTTATCTTTCCTGTGGGCTGCCAATAGTGTTAAGTAAGGAGGGTCTGGCCAAACTAGCACACATTATTTAGCCATTTGGCAATCAATGAAGTGCAGAGGGTTACCTGTCCAACCCCCCCCCCCCCCCCCAAAACCCTAGTTATTGCCAATGGCCCATCAGAAGTGGGGGGATTGATGGGGGGTGATTAATCTGTGAAGGGGAGCCTCTACTTTTCTGTGCAAATACTTTCCAGCCTCCAATTTTAAACAATGCTCTTGTTCCAAGATGTTGATTGTCTAATCTGCTTGCAATGTTTATGTGCAAAGTGACTAATTATTTTTTCTGGTTTCACTCCACAGTTCCCTTCCACGCCACAGGAATGGCAGACTGTGGCCTCCCACTTTGCCAGCCGTTGGGACTTTCCTAACTGCGGAGGGGCAATTGATGGGAAACACGTCCGCATCGTTCCACCGCCCAACTCGGGGTCCTACTATTATAATTATAAAGGGTTTAATAGTGTAGTGATGTTGGCGGTGGTGTCGGCGACATATGAATTTATGTATGTGGACGTGGGGATGAACGGCCGGATCTCGGATGGTGGTGCCATTGCGCACACGGAGTTCTACTGGCGTCTCCAAAGTGGCAGTCTGTGCTTGCCACCTCCAGAGGAGAATGCAGAAGGACTCCCCTTCGTCTTTGTCGCAGATGAAGCGTTTGCGTTGACTCCCCATCTGATGAGGCCGTTCCCGATGAGGACCCTCACCCCAGACCAGAGGGTCTTCAACTACAGGCTGTCCAGAGCCCGAAGAGTTGTTGAGAACACTTTTGGCATCCTGGCCAGCCGCTTCCGCCTGTTCTTGACGGCTATTAACTTGGCGGAATACAAACTCAACCACATAGTTCTTGCCTGTTGCATATTGCACAACTTCCTCAAAAGACATAACAGGAACTATGTGGTGCCCGTTGGCCCAGATGTGGAGGGCCCTCCAAATGTTGACCTCACAGCCCTTCAAGTGGCACGTCCAGGCTTGCCCCCTCTAAATGCCCGCGCGGTCCGCGAGCAATATATGGAGTACTTTGTGGGTAGGGGGGCCATTGCTCTGCCTGACGATGTGTGAGAGGCATTTTTTAATAAATCGTATTTTTCAACCAACCTATGATTTCTTGTCATTTCCGTATTCTTTTTAGCTTATTTTACCTTGAAATTTTTTTCCCTTTGCCTTCGACAATGGGAATGCACTTTCTGGGCAAAAGGAGATAACAGTCTCTTCTTCCCAAAAAGATTATTCTCATGTTGTGTGTTTGATACCTAATCTTTACCTAATCTTTGGTCTAGAGAAGGTTTGTACTGCATAACTGACACCCAAAATACTCCTTTTCATCACCAGGTCAGACATGTGTGTATTGTCAAAAATACTGTGCTCCGTGTTTTCGTACAAAGCACTGTGGGTGTCATTTACATAAGTCAAATCCACTATGCTCTACAAGTGCAGTGAAAAAGTGCCCTGGAAAAGAAACTTGCAGTGCAAACTGGACTTAGTAAATAACACCCATTGCCCCCCATATCCTTTACATTTGACATACATAATGCATTGTGTTTTTTTAAATAAGGAAGCCACACATTTAGAAAAGTAAAAAAGTTTACTTGGAAAACATTCACAAGTGCGTTTACAATCTTCTTGCCCAAACTGACAACATCTTGGTTATTTACAACATTGTTTACAAACATTCCGCAATTGGTAAAACCAGGCATGGAGCAAAACAGAACCTAGGAACTAGGAAAGTTCAACTTTGTAAAGTGAAGACAAGATCAGACATGACTATATGTTCAAAGTGTGTTTGATCTTGCCTTCATCACATGGGGTGTCACCCCTGGAAAGTGGAAATTTAGAACATGCACACAATTTGGGTCTGAAAATGGTCATTAGATGGTAAAACACATGCCTAGAAGCTTCAAAAGTGCCATTTTCCATCATGGGGATGAATGGACGTTTTTTGGGGGTGCAACCCCTTCACCACAACCACTTTCGTAGTTCGTAAAGTGGTTGCACCCCCAAAAAAACGTTGTCATTCATCCACCATGATGGGAGCTAGCACATGTGGACACAATGTGTGCATGTTCCAAATTTCACACAGTTCTTAAGTTGCAAATGTGTTCAGAAGCAGGCACAAATGTGTGTTAATTACTTGGTGCGTTTTCATATTTTTCCTAAAACATCAATGATGTTCTTCAATTTTTGTTGAACATCATTGATGTTTTGCTTTAGGTAATCTAGATCTCTATTGCAGACCATTATCTCCCCGATGAGTACGTGGGCACTCTCTGTGGTAAAGTGCGATTTTTCTTCCACAACATCCACGTCACCTAAAAACCACAAACAAACAAAAATGGGTGTTGGAAATGAGGCAGCCATACATTGATTAGCTTACCAGTAGCTGTGTTCTCCCACACTCACCTGTTGTGGTGACAAGTTCTCCAAGTTCGATGATCTCTCCTTCCTCCTCCTCCTCCTCTGCTTCTGCTCTTTCCCCTTTTTTGGGAGGTGTTGGTTTTGGGGTTTCCTCAGACGGCCCAAGTTTTCGCTCCCCTATGAGAATGTACAAAAGGAAGATTTAGCAACACAATCTATTGAGGGCAGAAATAGGAAATGACAAACATTGCTTGAAAGTGACGGACACTATTTTTGTTTGGCCAGTTACAAATGCCAACAACATGAATGTAGTCACTTTGTAAAGGTGCTAAACTTAATAGCTTTTTGGTAGAAGTTTGTCTGATGGAGACCCCCCTCTAGTATCCACTGGAGCACATGTGTGGAAAAGCATAATAAAAAGGGGGTTTGGGTGTCCCAGCACTAGTGCTCTAGAGTCCAGATGGGTAAACAGCTACTGAGTGACCTCTCCTTTACATTGAATAAATTTGCTTTACGTTCTTGATGACATCTCTAGTGAGAAGAAACTTACTTTCAATCAAAACTTCACCAAACCTCGTATTATAAGTGGCCGAACGATCGAGGGGACACACACACGACCATGACAGTGGCAGAAAGATCGAGGCTGAGTACGATCGAATGCCCAGACAAACATGAAAGTGGCCTTTTTGGAATGTACAACTTTGTAAAAATCAAACCACATGGAGCAGTATGCAAGCAAGAAATCCAACACAAAACACAACTACTTACTTTTTTGAAGAATTCGCTTGATCTTTCTGTACTGATCGGCCTCCCTCAGTTTCAGGTCTGACCAGCGTTTCCTCAGTTGCTCCTTGGATCGTTATACCCCAAAATGATTGTACAGCCTTCTCACAACTTTAGACATGATCTTGGCCTTGCGGACATTGGGGTTGAGGTAAGGCCCATACTTCCCATCATAGTCGCTCCTCTTTAATATGTCCACCATCTCCAACATTTCTCCAAATGACATATTGGAGGCCTTGAATTTCAGGCTCCGGGATCGGGACGTTTCTGCCTCCGGACTTTCCTCGTCCTCCTCCTCGTTGGTGGGATATTTGGGGCGCACCTGCTGGGTCCCTGCCATGTGCTCTCCCCACTGCGCCGTAAAGAGAAGGGGTGGGGAATAGACGAGAAAGATCGTCAGGGGCGGGCGGAGTTTGACGCATGCGCACTGTATATAAAACGTCACACGCCTGTGTCGTAGCCACGATCTGGGAGACGAGGGGAGAGAAAGCTCACGCACGAGACGATCGCTAGAAACAAAGGTACAATTTGACGTTGGTACATAACTAGCCTAGACTGATTCGAACTTGAGGCTTCTTTATGGAGAAGATTAGGAGAGTTTAGGCTGACATTATTTATATTGTTTTGTGTGGTGTTGTGTCTTGCAGAGGTGATGGAGGGCTTCTACGACGTGAGTTTTCTCCCCCTCTTCATTGATAAATATAGGCAAATGCCCCTATTATGGCAAGCAAAGCACCGCGACTACAGCAACAGACCAAAGAGGTACGCAGCCATGCTGAAACTTGTGGCATTTGTAAAGCCAAACCTGCCCACGGCAACCGTGGCGAACTTAAAAGTAAAAATTAATAACATGAGGAGTACCTATTTCCGGGAGCGCAATAAGGTCCGGAAGTCCCTAGCATCTGGAGCTGCAGCAGCTGATGTCTATGTCCCCACGCTCTGGTACTATGAGAGGCTCCACTTTCTCAAAGACCAGGCTAATGTCAGGAAGTCACTCTCGACTCTTCCTTGCACGCGTCCTTCCACGCACGCCACCCTGATGAGGCTTCCGAGGACCAACCTGGGCCTTCCAGTATGGAAGATGTGCAGGAGCCCAGCTTGTTCCAGGTATAGTAGTTTTGTAACCATTTTTGGGAATAATGAATGATGTTCAGTTAATTCAGGATCCCCAATTGCTTAGTTCCTAACGTGATTGACATATCAACAGACAGTGGTGTTGGAGACATTTTTGGGAAGAATCTAAACTGCAGGGCTGAGAATTGTATGGTTTTCTATTTGTAAACATTTTGCAACAGTCACTAGATGAGAATTGTGTGTGTTTGATGAACAAATAACTGAAACTATGTCCCTTTTTCATACACAGGAAGACCTCAGCCAGGAGGTGGCTGTGGAAGGTGGCAGTCAGGAGGAGGCAGGGGTTAGTGGCAGCCAAGAGGTGGGTAATGGCAGCCAACAGGGGGGTAGGCGTAGGAGCCTGACTGTCTCCCAAGTCCCTCCCCTCCGCCTTCCCTACAGAAGGGCGAAAAGCATGGGGGAGGTGGGAGAGTCAGCGCTCCAGCTGATACGAGATGCTTCAGCCTCCCTATATGCCACACCCACCTACGAGGAGGCCTTTGACGGGTATGGAGGCGGGGTAACGCAGCATGTGTGGGGATGTCATCCTCAAAATCCTAAATGAGGGGATGGCTGGGGAGATGACTCCCCTCACACATGTTTGCGAGAGTGACCTTGCTCCGCCTCCTCCTCCTTCTGCCACCCCACCAGCACCAGCACCACGGCGTGGAAGGAAGAGTACAAGGAAGACAAGAGAGTGATGACCTTGATTCAGTCTGGTCTGAGAGGAGATGGAGCCTCTCGTAGGACCAGAGCCTGGGGACCTAGATGGCATCTGCTGCAGTTCCGGATGTTTTGGACTTCAGGACCAGATTGCACTCCCTTATTATTTAGATAGGTACTCCTCAGGCCCCCAATTTTCTAAGCTTGAAAAATGATGGTTGCCGTGGGGGTCCAAGGCTTTGCAAATTCCCCAAGTTTCACCATGGCTGCGTTCCTCTTTGGTTTGTTGCTGAGACCTAAATAAATGTTTTTTGGATTTGAAATAATCATTGACTATTGTGTTTTACTTTTCTACAATGACAGTTTTTCTTTGAGTAGGCAGGTACATTTCACTAATCCTAAAGTATAATTAACAAGGGGCACCAACAACCAACAAACTCCTAGTAAATTTAAGCAACAAATACAAATGTTAATAATGTGGTTTTGCTAAGTTGAGACACACAACCCCCCTCCAAAAAATAAAAAATAAATCTCCTTCAAATATGTATTCACAAAAAAAAAAAAAAAAAAAAAAGACAAATCATGCTAAAAATATAACAAAGATTCTTTTACGATCTGAGTAAAAATTAACATGTAGTGTATAAATCCAGAAAAGTAATAAAGAACTAAGTTTGGGAGAAGTGCGGGTGAATAGGAGCAGCTAAAACATGTCATTCTTCTTGCATTGTAAAGAAAAAGAGAATGCGCTGCATTAAAGACATTTTAACATTGCAGCGTGACGAATGTGCTGTGTCGATTAGGAAAGGTAGTTTTACCTGACCGAGCGCTTCCGTCACAGAATTTCTTCTGAGCATGCGTAGCACTTTGTCCGTCGGACAACCGTACACACGATCGGATTTGGTGTGATCGGACCGTGTTGTCGGAAAATCTATCCAGCAGGAGATAGGACTTTGTCCGTCGGACAATCCGACGTACACTGTCCGATGGTGCATACACACGGTCTGATTTTTCAACAACATTGTCCGATCGGACAGAATCCATGCAAAAATTCGACCGTGTGTATGGGGCTTTAGAATGCCGCCAAACTTAAGTACTTAAAAATCTCCATATCTCCAAATTTTTTACAGATTACATTTTTAGCGTTACAGAGGAGGTCTAGTGCTAGAATTATTGTTCTTGCTCTAACGATCGCAGCGTATGTAACCTGTGTGTATCTAGCTCTGATACTAGCCAGTGCCTCAGCAGCCACTGACCTCACCGCACGTCCCTGGTTCACACAAAACCCAGAGTTTCCTCTTATATTCGTGTTTATGGGCAGTTTTGTGCATGTATTTCTGCATGTTTTTATCCATTTTAAATGTGTTTTTTTTTCCACCCCGAATTATGGGTAAGGACCCAAGTTCTTTAACCACTTGACCACTGGGCACTGGAACACCCTTAATAACCAGACCAATTTTCATCTTTCGGTGCTCTCACATTTTGAATGACAATTACTCAGTCATACAACACTGTACCGATATGAAAATTTTGTCAGTTTTTTCACACAAATAGAGCTTTCTTTTGGTGGTATTTAATCACCATTAAGTTTTTTATTTTTTGCGTTATAAAAGAAAAAAAACTGAAATTTCTGTAATAAAATTTAGCAAATTTTGTAATTTTTCTTGATAAATTTTGGCCAAAATTTATACTGCTACATGTCTTTGTTAAAAATAAGTACAAATTGGTGTATATATTTTGGTATTTGTGGAAGTTATAGAGTCCACAAGCTATGGTGCCAATATCTGAAAATTGATCACACTAACTAAGTACTAACAGCCTATGGGCTCTTTCACACGAGCGGACCGTATATCGGTATTTCATCCATCCGTTTTCGGATGAAATACGGACATGCATGCATCCCTATGGGATAGCGGTTGTCAGCGGATGAGCATCCGCTGACACCCAATATCGTCCGCCTCCGCTGTGGTCCGATTCTGCAGACGGAGGAAAACCCTACTTTTCCATCCGTCTGCGAAGCGGATCGGATGAACACGGACAGACGGTCCGTGTTCATCCGATCCCCCGTAGAGGAGAGCGGAGATCTGACAGGTCAGTCCCTGCACAGTGTGCAGGGACCACCCTGTCATCCGCTGTCTGGTCTTCACGGGGTGGATCATTACGGATCCGTCCCGTGTGAAAGGGGCCTATCTCATTTCTTGAGACCCTAACATGCCAGAAAAGTACAAATATCCCCCAAATGTCCCCTTTTTGGAAAGAAGACATTCTAAGGTATTTAGAAAGAGGCATGGTGAGTTTTTTGAAGTTGTAATTTTTTCCCACAATTCTTTGAAAAATCAAGATTTTTTTTCACAAAATTTTCATATTAGCAGGTTATTTCTCACACACAGCATATGCATACCACAAATTACACCCCAAAACACATTCTGCTATTACTCATGAGTGTGGCGATACCACATGTGTGAGACTTTTACACAGCGTGGCCACACACAGAGGCCCAACATGCAGGGAGCACCTGCAGGCGTTCTGGAGCAACCAGGCCAATTCGGACATTTCTCTCCTACATGTAAAAATCATCATTTATTCGCTAGAAAATTACATAAAAGCACAAAACATTATATATGTTTTTTTAGCAAAGACCCTAGAGAATACAATGGCGGTTGTTGCAACTTTTTATCTTGCACAGCAATTTTTCTAACGCGTTTTTTTTTGAAAGAAAATAGTTTTGTGCTTTACAAAAAAACAAAACAGTAAAGTTAGCCAATGTTTTTGCATAATGTGAAAGATGAAGTTACGCCGAGTAAATAGATACCTAACATGTCACCCTTCAAAATTGCACAGACTCGTGGAATGGCGCCAAACTTCGCTACTTAAAAATCCCTATAGGCAACGCTTTAAATTGTTTTACTGGTTACATGTTTTGAGTCACAGAGGAGGTTTTCATATGTGGGCGGGACTTACGTATGCGCTGGCTTCTGTATGCGAGCACACAGTGACAGGGGCGCTTTAAAAATATTTATATTTTTTTATTGTTCATTTTACTTTATTTATTTTAGTTTGACACTTTTTTCCCCCAAATTTTTTTTTTTTGATCACTTTTATTCCTATTACAAGGAATGTAAACATCCCTTGTAATAGGAATATGGCATGACAGGTTCTCTTTACAGTGAGATATGGGGTCAATAGGACCCCACATCTCACCTCTAGGCTGGAAAGCCTGAAATAAAAAATAAAGAAAAACGATCCTGGCTTCGATCGTAGCGGTGAGTCGGTAGAAGCACCTGAGGGCGGCGGGAGGGGGGGGGCGTCCCCTCTCGCTTCCCGTAAGAATGATCATGCAGTGGAACAGCCATTATGATCATTCTTATGGTGTAGGGAATCGCCGGCTGAAAAAGATGATATGTGAATGATGCCTGTAGCTGAAGGCATCATTCAGATATCCCCGCACAAAGTCAAGGATGTCATATGACGGCCGGCAGACGGGAAGTGGTTAAAACGCATTTTTTTTTTTTAACACAAAGTTGTCAATTTAAACAATATTTCTAACACATAGCATGTACATACCAAAAATGACACCCCAAAATAGATTCTCCTACTCCTACTCCTGACTACGGCTATACCACATGTGTAAGACTTCCACAGTCTGGCCACATACAGAGGCGGAGTACAGTCGAGCATGGCTGGGTATCGCTGAGTATGGCTGGGTACGGCTGGGTATCGCCGAGTATGGCTGGGTATCACGAGTATTGCAGGGTATTGCAGGGTATCACACAGTATCACAGGGTATCACACAGTATCACAGGGTATTGCAGAGTATCGCAGGGTATTGCATGGTATGGCAGGGTATTGCATGATGTCACAGGGTATGGCAGGGTATGGCAGAATATTGCAGGGTATTGCAGGGTATGGCAGGGTATGGCAGGGTATGGCTGGGTATTGCAGAGTATTGCAGGGTATTGCAGAGTATTGCTGGGTATTTCTGGGTATTGCAGGGTGTTGCCGAGTATTGCAGGGTATGGCAGGGTATTGCAGAGTATTGAAGAGTATTGCAGGGTATTGCTGGGTATTGCAGAGTATTGCAGGGCATTGCTGGGTATTGCAGGGCATTGCTGGGTATTGCAAAGTATTGCAGAGTATCGCAGAGTATTGCAGAGTATTGCTGGTTATTGCAGAGTATTGCAGAGTATTGCAGGGTATTGCAAGGTATTGCAGAGTATAGAGGAATGGCTGAGCATGGATGGATGGATCGGTGGTGACTGCACAGAGAGAGAAGAGGGGAACCGGCATCATGAAATGACGCCGTTTTTTTTTTTTTTTTTTTTTTTTTACAAGAAATGACGCCGGTTTGTTTACATGTGATCCCTCCGTCATTTGACGGAGCGAACACGTGATAAACGGCCACGATGAACAGCCGTTTACCGTGATCTATGAATCAGGGGGCGCGCAAGAGCGGAATTCTGGAAGAACTTTATAGTACGCCTTCCCAGAGTTAAACAACCGCCCTGTAGCTGTTATTCGGCTATGGGCTGGCAGTTAAGTGGTTAATAGCATGCCTAGACCTCACATGCACCCTTTTGGGGGCTCTGAGCACTTGACAACACGTATAACCTGTAACAACATTCCGTTCCTAACTGAACCTGGCTGCACCAGGTTACTTGCACAGGCGAAGGTCCAAATTTGACTGTGCTCTAACAGAGAAGTCCATGTTCCAGGTTTCTTCTGGCGAATCGGCATTCCAGAGTGGACCATAGGTCCCAAGAAGCGTTACCCCAAGTGTTCCCCAGTGCTCCTTAGGATCTGTACCTCTTCCTTTTTGAACATGGGAGGGAGGCTGGACCCCAATAAAAGCCTGTGAACATCCATTCAAAAGGTGGCAAAAATATTAACCCCTTTCCCCTGACCTGTCCAGCCAAGTGCTAACTACACATACAGTAGGCTACCTGCCTACAAACATGTGAAAATTTCTTCTTGCCTTGTGATCCAGTAATTAAAGTATAACTCCACTTTTGTTGAGAAAAAAAACATTCCCCTCTGAGTGATCTATGTACATTACAAGGATTTTAACAAACTTTGTTGCAGATTCCTACTTTTTGTTATTCTGAAGAAATCCCTGTGTGTTTGTCTGTATCCATATGGAAAGTGAGTCTAATGGGAGTGGATTAATAATTATCAATCAGCTGTGCACCTGCAGGGCTCTAATGAGGAAACCTGCTGGGTCTGCATCGCTTTAGACGTGATTTTCTATTGGAAGTATCTCTCCAGAAATGAAATTTTTGTTACAGGGGAGGCCTGAAATCTGACTTGTATCTTAGGGCAGACTTCTGGGATAATTGATTGATCCAATCATACAAGCAGAATATGATGTTTCTGGGGGGTGTTCTGTATACATTTTGTGTACAGAACACCTCCAGTTAGCCATATTGCATTGCATTTTCAGAAAACTATAGTGCTGCAGATTGAAAAGGAAAGGTAATTTTAAATAATATTCAATTATAACATGACTTGTGTTGCAATTGTATACGCTATATTGTTTTTTCTTTATTTGCTATTTTTTTCCCCACGAAAGTGGAGTTACCCTTTAAGTAACTGAAATTTTGGATCTCTCATTGCTTTCTGTCCCAGTGACAATGTCACCTGGACAAATAGAAACAATATAAACTTGACAGCGGTTCTAACCATTCCAGATAAATGTAAAAAATAAACTTAAATAATACATATGAAATGTTTGAGTCCCAATGCACAACACCAATCAGGCGTGCCTCTCAGTCCTCCTGACTTTGTGAACACTCACCCACCCTCTTGGTTGCCTCCGTGGAACTCCTGGAGACTTGCCCAGCAGTGTTCTCCTGCTGTCCTCTCTTGTTCCTCCTGTGCCTCCTGGTCAGGACACCCCTGTGGGTTGTAAGAGGGTCCCGTCTGCACCCGAGCCCAAGCCCTAGGTCCCCGCCCAGATTGGGGAATTCCCTCAAAGGCCCCGACAGCCTAATACTCCATTTCCATCTTCCACCCGATCAACCCCTCCCCAGTCGGGTTGATCCAGGGTATTTAAGGAGGCCTGCCACTGCCAAATCCAGATTGGGGATTGGTCAGGGCTCCTCAGAATACCCCAGGCAGCTCCACCATTCCCTTTCCACATCTCTTTCGAGAAAACACCAGAACATTCTGGAAAGAAGTGGGAGGTCCTTGTGATGCTACCTGTGAGTCATCCAGCACTACCCTAAACCACTCCCAGCCCAGAGGATAACACAGCTGTCCTCACAATATGTACTACTCTTCTAGCACACTAGAGGGTGCTACACTAACATCACCTACCATATAGGCCATTTCAAAATATACCAGGTGTACAGTATATAAAAGCTTTTTCTAGAAAAGAACCAATGATAATGCTTTCATTGGTGAAGTAAGGGGGAAGAAACAAGTATTCTCAATGCAAGAACTCTTGTGTCTTGCCCTATTACTGTGCTAGGCTCAGCACACCAAGGGCTGCTTAGCTGCCACAGCTACCCCTCCTGCTATATTACTTTTTCCTAATATTACAGGATCATTCAGCATTACATTATTACTGATTTAATGTAGCATCTGTCTGGAATATAAGGGTACATTTTAGTTGTTAAACTCGAATCCTAACAAACCAACTAGGGGTGATTTGGAAGCTTTGTGCATTCCTTCAGCAGTGCTTTTTCTTTGTTCATGCCTAAATGTTATTTTAAAACAAAAACGTAGATTCCTGTAGTAGGGTAAATAGTACAGAGGAACACCCACACATTTATTAAGTTACTTTGTCTCTATAATAGCAAACATCCCTCCTGGCTATACATAGTGGTTGAGCAAAGCAGCCACCATTCAAAGAAAATCAGTGTACTTGAAATTGAATTATTTTGTTTAAGATTAATATAATATGGGAAAGAAAAAGATCTTAACTGTCTATGCCAAAGTGGCTGGTTGCCTGTTTTAATGTATAGAAGGATTTAAACTAATAACTTTATTACAATTCCCTGGTACAGCTTTCCATATTGCTTACATTAAAACGGTATTAAACCCAAAAGCAAACATTTATTGTACTGAAGCTTCCCAATTCTTGGATGTGATGGCTGTATTCGTTTTGTTTTTTAGGTTTTCTTTCTTCTATTTTGATCTGTTGATACAGCCAGTAAGTCTGTTGTTTTTCAAAAGAACAAGCTCTCTTGCATATGTATCAGTTACAGGAATGAGTCAAACCTTTTAAAAAATGACAGCTAGTTGGAATTTGACTTAAATGTGTTTAGGGTATTTAAATCTGCTAGTATAAATAACACTCCCCTCCCCCCAGACTGACAATGCTGCTGTCCAAAGATGCCCCATGTGCTCCTTCATCCAGAGTAGAGGCACCCTAATACAGAAGGTATGTTACGAGTGAGATCACCGGGTGAAAACAGAGGGGAAAAAGACTAAAAAAAGAAAACGAACGCAGCCACCACACCTAATGACTGATAAGCTGTAATATTTTACATTTTGGTTTTGGGTTTAACCACTTCTGGACCGCCGAACGCCGATATATGTCCTTACTTTGAGGATGGATATCGCTGTTATGGCAGCAGCTAGCTGCCATCACCACGTTATCCTCGTGTTTGGCCGGCGGTCTGCTACAAGATAAAAGTGGTTTCTGCAGTGGGTTCGCCGCAAGATCACTTTTATCGATGGCGGGAGAGGGCCCCCCCCTCCTGCTGTGCTCTGGTACCGGAGCCGTCGGCAGTGGCGGAGGTGATTCGGTCCTCTCTGTGGCTGGGCATGGAGACGAGTGAGGGGAAGATGTCCCCCCCCATCTCCATGACATTGCAGGGCAGAAGTGACATCAAAACGTCACTTCCGACAATAGCTCTTAAAGGGCCATTTTTTTTAAATCAATCTTTTAATTGACAATTTTATTTTTATTTTTTTTATTGCATTTTATTCTAAATATGAGATCTGAGGTCTTTTTGACCCCAGATCTCATATTTAAGAGGACCTGTCATGCTTTTTTTCTATTACAAGGGATGTTTCCATTCCTTGTAATAGAAATAAAAGTGACACAATTTTTTCTTTTTTTTTTAAACAGTGTAAAAATCTAAAATAAAAGATAAAATAAATAAGAAAAAATATTTTTTTAACCGCGCCCCATCCCGCCGAGCTCGCGTGCAGAAGCGAACGCATACGTGAGTAGCGTCTACATATGAAAACAGTGTTCAAACCACACATGTGAGGTATCGCCGCGATATGTAGAGTGAGAGCAATAATTCTAGCCCTAGACCTCCTCAAAACATGTAACCTGTAGAATTTTTTAAACGTCACCTATGGAAATTTTTAAGGGTAAAAGTTTGTCACCATTCCACGAGCGGGCGCAATTTTGAAGCGTGACATGTTGGGTATCAATTAACTCGGCATAACATTATCTTTCACAATATAAAAAAAATTGGGCTAACTATACTGTTGTCTTATTTTTTAATTCAAAAAAGTGTATTTTTTCCAAATAAGTGCGCTTGTAAGACCGCTGCGCAAATACGGTGTGACTTTTTACGATTCGACAATGCGTCGTTTTAACTGAAAATTACGCAGTCATGCAACGTGGCTCCCAAACAAAATTGTAGTCCTTTTCCCCCCACAAATAGATCACCTCTACGGTTTTTATTTTTTGTGCAATAAAAAAAAAAGAGCGACAATTTTGAAAAAAAATATAATTTTTTACTTTTTTCTATAATAAATATCCCCAAAAAAATATATAAAAAAATTTTTTTTTTTCCTCAGTTTAAGCTGATACGTATTCTTCTACATATTTTTGGTAAAAAAAAATTGCAATAAGCGTTTATTGATTGGTTTGTGCAAAAGTTATAGCATCTACAATATAGGGGGTAGTTTAATGGCATTTTTATTAATATTTTTTTTTTACTAGTAATAGCCGCGATCAGCGATTTTTATCATGACTGTGACATTATGGCGGACCGATCGGACACTTTTGGCGCTATTTTGGGACCATTCACATTTATACAGCAATCAGTGCGATTAAAAATGCATTGATTACTGTGTAAATGTGACTGGCAGTGAAGGGGTTAACCAGGAGGGGGAGATGCAGGGGTTAAGTGTGTCCTAGGGATGTGTTCTAACTGTAGGGAGGATGGGCTACGTGTGACACGACACTGATCACCACTCCCGATCACAGGGAACTGTGATCAGTGTCCTGTCACTAGGAAGAATGGGGAAATGCTTGTTTACATCAGCACTTCCCCGTTCTTCCTCTCCTGCCCAATTGCCTGTCCGTGGGATTCTGTTGACGTAAATTTTCGTGCGGTGGTCGGCAAGTGGTTAAATAACAACTTTTTAGAATGGTGAAAACAGACCGCCATAGTTGCAGAGCATATCTTAACCAAGAGATCTTCTGAAATTGGCAGTCTTTTATCAGATACTACGTGTGCTTTGCGATAGCCTTTCAAGGCTTGTTTCACTGAAAAAAAAAACTAATTCAGGAAGAGTATCCTTGTAGATGTAGGAAAAAAGACACTCCTGCTAATGTTTTCAAAATATGGGAAGATTATGTACGACTCATTAAATAATTAAAAAATTACAGTACCAGATCTTCGGTAACGCAATTACTCGTCATCCCATGATGTCGTAAAAATGAACACCGTAGCCTCCACGCAGCTTCATAACATGCCCACGTGGAAGAAGCTAAGGAATTCCGGATAGCAAGCCTCACTGGAATCATATTAGTTTCCACAAATGGGGTGGACACAATAGGCCAATAGGATCCGCATCTGGAACCAACATCCGAAATCTGTCCATCTGTTGACGAGACAATGAGTCTGCAATGAGATTGTTAATAATAATATATTTAGCCTTAAGCCAGATATTCCGATCTAAACATTTAAATACCGGATATTGAAGAATAGAAATAACAGGCAAAGATTTGGAAACCAAACAGTTAATTGCAAAGACAACACTCTTATTATCAGAATGCAGAATAATTCTCCTATCCCTAAACTGTGTACCCCATCGTTCAAGAGCCACAAGAGCAGGAAACAACTTCAGAAGGACGATATTTGTAGTAAAACCCTTCTTAACCCCTTCCTTACCAGAGCACTTTTTGCAATTCGGCACTGCGTCGATTTAACTGACAATTGCACGGTTGTGCGACGTTGCACCCAAACAAAATTGACGTCCTTTTTTCCCCAAAAATAGAGCTTTCTTTTGGTGGTATTTGATCACCTCTGCGGTTTTTATTTTTTGCGCCATAAACAAAAGAAGAGCGACAATTTTGAAAAAAAAACTATATTTTTTACTATTTGCTATAATAAATATCCATTTTTTTTGAAAAAAAAAATAAACTTTTTACTCAGTTTAGGCCGATATGTATTCTTCTACATATTTTTGGTAAAAAAAATCGCAATAGGCGTTTATTGATTGGTTTGCGCAAAAGTTATAGCAGTTACAAAATAGGAGATAGATTTATTGAATTTTTATTTATTTTTTACTAGTAATGGCGGCAATCTGCGATTTTTTTTCGTGACTGTGACTTTGCAGCGGACACTTCGGACACTTTTGACACATTTTTGGGACCATTCACATTTACACAGCGATCGTTGCTATAAAATTGCACTGATTACTGTGTAAATGTGACTGGCAGGGAAGGGGTTAACACTAGGGGGCGCTGCAGGGGTTAATATGTGTTCCCTGCAAGTGATTCTAACTGTGGGGGGAGGGGACTCACAAGGGGAGGAGACCGATCGGTGTTCCTCTGTTCTGGGAACACACCATCGGTCTCCTCTCCAGTGACAGGACGTGGAGCTGTGTGTTTACACACACAGCTCCATGGTCCCGCTGTTTTCCCGGGAAATTGCGGGTGCCCCGCGGACATCGCGGCCGCCGGGCACCGGGTCCCGAGCGAGGCCGCGGCACGCGCGCGCCCCCTAGATGGCCGGGAATAGGAGGACGTCATATGACGTCCACCCAGCATGGGAGATCCATCTTGTGGATGTCATATGACTATAGGCGGGTATTGAAGGGGTTAATCTATGAAGAATGCCATACGCTCATAGACCAACGTTACAGCCAAAATGCTCCAGAGGCGTCCGTAAAAAGAATAAGGGCGGAGGAAACACAAAAGGGGGCTTGCCATAAACAGCAGCTATTAAAAGAGGACAAGAACTTGTGCCAAATTAACAAATCATCATGAATGTCGGGCAGTAACCCTAACTAAATGAGTAGGGAAAGTAATTCCTAAAATGGCTCAATATAGGCGTTTAGAGAATACTCTACCCATAGGCACCACTCTGGATGCAAATGCCAACAAACCTAATAAGGTCTGAATTCCATAGCTACAGTGTCAATTTGTACACCTAAAAAGTCTAAACAATGTGGTCGGGGAGACAGACCTCCCAGGAGCTAAAGGGACCGCAAATAAGCGACAAATTATTTGAAATTCTGTGAAAAGGTATAGACAATCCAAAGTATCAGCCCTACCTATACAAAGGAAATCATCCAAATAGTGTAAACAGTTACAAGAACCCAAACGATAACAAACCACCCATTCTAGAAAAGTAGAAAAAATCGCAAAATAATGACAAGAAATAGAAAATCCCATCGGCAGACACTTGTCAAAAAAGTATTCACCTTGAAAAACAAAACCCAAATAATTGAATGCAGATGGATGTATGGGCAACAAACGGAACGCAGATTTTATATCAGCTTTCGTTAAAAGAGCAGAATAGCCGGCATCCAGAATTTTAAATAATGCATCCTCAAAGGAGAAATAAGAGACAGAACACATACTAGAATCAATTTCATCATTCAAGGAAAAACCGTCAGGGTAAGATAAATGATGGATAAGTCGAAAGGAGCCAGGCTCCTTCTTTGTAATGGCCCCCAATGGAGAAACCCTAAAATTCAGAAAAGGAGGAGTATCAATGGGGCCAGCAATTCTCCCTTCTTTAAATTCTTTAGAAATCTTAAGCTGAACAATATTGTGATCTAATCTAACTGAAGACAAATTATCAAAAACTACACAACCTATACCAGAAAATGAAGGTAAATGAAAACCATGTCTAAACCCGTTAATTAGCATGTTCACTTTTTTGCGATCTGGATAAAGGTGAAGCCATGGTAACATGTTTACCAAGCTCACCAGTGTTACCGCTTTTAAGAAAAAGATCTTTAGAAGTAGAAGTAGCATTCTGACCCATTTTCTCAAAGCAACGTAAAGCTGGGTGTGGCCCGGTACAATGAGCACATTCATGCTTGTATCTGCAATTGTTAGGCCATTTACACTGACCCTCATTAAAGTTAAAACATAATCTCTTACGATAAGTTCCAGCAGCAGGTGTAGGTGGCTTAGAAAATAGCTTCTGTGGCAATAACAGATTCAGCCATAGGCCGACATCTTTCATTCCCCATTTCAAAGAATAGTGGACAGAAATCTTTTGATGGAAAGATTCGTAATAAAAAAAAACAGGAAAGAACTGGAAAATATTTATAAGCCTCCAAAATGATCTCAACATGCTGGAAGAGACCACTACATATATATGGACGACGCTCCCCCATAATACTTGCATATAGACAAAAGGCTTGTAGCCAGATATTGAAGCTATGAGGAACCGACCTGCGTCTTTCATCTTCAAATTTATCTCCGTCTTTTTTTATCAATCCTATTATCTTTATTAGAAGGCAATAAAGAAAGTATATCTATATATTCCCCCTTCCATATCTTCTCTTTAATTGCAACATTGAGGTGGAAACCTAACAGCGTCAGTTTGCATGAAAGAACTTCCTTCATACATGCCTCAGGTACACGAGAGAAAGAAGAAGGGAAAGGCCTTACTGACACCACAGGGGTAGTCAAAGAAACATTTTGTACAACAGGAGAACTAACATTACCAGGTATATACTCCTTCCACTAGCTAGTCCTAAAGAATCAGAGGGTTGCGGTAATATAGAAGAGGACGGTACTAACGTAGACATTAAATTAAAAATAGACATAGCAAACTCTTGCAAAACTGAGGCATTAAAAGTCTCACCTCTAGATACTTGCATATTGGACCTTTAAGGATTAACTGTGCTTTGTGGAACCAGTTCAACCACTGCAACACTGGGAGACATAGGAACTTGTGAGTTGCTGGTAGCCATAGTAACCACATTACTCCCAGGCAGTTCATGCATAAGCTCTCCATTAACAGAGGGATCATCAGGCAATACAGCTGTAGTAGAAAAATGTATAAAGTCATTATTATTTAATGCTGGCTGAAATGGTTGTTTTTTACCTTGTTTTTTAGGGTTATTTTTTTTCTGTTCTGCATCTCTTGTCCTGGATGGAGATTCAAACCTGCGAGGCCTCTTCAAAGTCCTCTTCGTCAAAGCCACGGGTCGATCTGCGCATGCTCCAGCTTCAGAGACCGGAAAAAAGCCGCAATTTCTTTGGCTATCATCGTAGGCACTATCCTGCATTACACAGGTTCTGAGACTAATTTAATGCAGATAAGGCACCAAGTGAGTTTAATTACCACCTTAATCAGCCACAGAACCTGTGTAATTAATATGTATTTGGTTTTAAAGGGGTTAGGTGACAACCCTGTTCCCAAAGGAAGGAAGAGGCAGCCTCAGGAGCAGGAAGATCCGGTTGCAGAGGTGGGAGGACATCAAAAGGAGGGCCAATGATGAATGGATGCAGCCAGGATGCTGAAGCAACTGGACTGGGAGGCGTGACCGATGCTGAGGAAGGTGGTGAAAGGTAAAGACAGAGCCGCAGTCAATTTTCACCTTCATCTGAGCCAGCCCGCTCCATCACTTGTCGCAACAAAGACTCCATGGTACAGCCATAGATGTGCGCCCTTCTTCAAATCCCCACCGACTGCACTACTAATATTTTTTCTTCTTTTATAGTTTACTGCTCGTGCCAGGACCGTTGATGGCATCATGTGGCCAATCACAGGTAAGTACAAAAACTGGTTTAACTGTTTTTTTTTTTGGTCTGCCACTATCCCATATGTAGTGTGACGGGGAGCTTTAATTCCCCACCCTCCACTACCATTTTCTGGAGGTTCTGTGGAGGCAGAAAAATACATGTGTTTAGCATGGTAAATAGCCTACACATATATAAGTTGTGTTGGTTTAATTAAACTGAAGTGTCTAAACAAAAGAACAAAAAAAAATATAATATACAGTGGTGTGAAAAAGTGTTTGCCCCCTTCCTCATTTCCTGTTCCTTTGCATGTTTGTCACACTTAAGTGTTTCGGAACATCAAACCAATTTAAACAATAGTCAAGGACAACACAAGTAAACACCAATTTAAACAATAGTCAAGGACAACACAAGTAAACACAAAATGCAATTTGTAAATGAAGGTGTTTTATTATTAAAGGTGAAAAAAAATCCAAACCATCATGGCCCTGTGTGAAAAAGTGATTGCCCCCTAAACCTAATAACTGGTTGGGCCACCCTTAGCAGCAACAACTGCAACCAAGCGTTTGTGATAACGTGCAATGAGGCTTTTACAGCGTCCTGGAGGAATTTTGGCCCACTCATCTTTGCAGAATTGTCCTAATTCAGTTACATTAGAGGGTTTTCGAGCATGAACGGCCTTTTTAAGGTCATACCACAACATCTCAATAGGATTCAGGTCAGGACATTGGCTAGGCCACTCCAAAGTCTTCATTTTGTTTTTCTTCAGCCATTCGGTGGTGGACTTGCTGGTGTGTTTAGGATCATTGTCCTGCTGCAGAACCCAAGTTCGTTTCAGCTTGAGTACACGAACAGATGGTCGGACATTCTCCTTCAGGATCTCTTGGTAGACAGCAGAATTCATAGTTCCTTTTATCACGGCAAGTCTTCCAGGTCCTGAAGCAGCAAAACAGCCCCAGACCATCACACTACCACCACCATATTTTACTGTTGGTATAATGTTCTTTTTCTGAAATGCAGTGTTCCTTCTACGCCAGATATACTTGGACACACACTTCCAAAGAGTTCCACTTTTGTCTCATCGGTCCACAGAATGTTGTCCCAAAAGTCTTGGGGATCATCAAGATGTGTTGTGGAGAAATTGAGACGAGCTTTGATGTTCTTTTTGCTCAGCAGTGGTTTTCCTCCTTGGAACTCTGCCATGCAGGCCATTTTTTGCCCAGTCTTTTCCTGATGGTGGAGACATGAACGCTGACCTTAACTGAGGCAAGTGAGGCCTGCAGTTCCTTGGACGTTGTTGTGGGGTCTTTTGTGACCTCTTGGATGAGTCGTCGCTGCGCTCTTGGGGTAATTTTGGGCGGCCGGCCACTCCTGGGAAGGTTCACCACTGTTCCATGTCTTCGCCATTTGTGGATAATGGCTCTCACTGTGGTTCACTGGATTCCTAAAGCTTTGGAAATGGCTTTATAACCCTTTCCAGACTGATAGATCTCAATTACTTTCTTTCTCAATTGTTCCTGAATTTCTTTGGGTCTCGGCATGATGTGTAGCTTTTAAGGATCTTCTGGTGGACCTTACTGTGTCAAGCAGCTCCTATTTAAGTGATGCCTTGATTGTGAACAGGTGTGGCAATAATCAGGCCTGGGTGTGGCTAGAGAAATTGAACTCAGGTGTGGACAACCACAGTTATAGTATGTTTTAACAAGGGGGGCAATCACTTTTTCACACAGGGCCATGATGGTTTGGATTTTTTTTCACCTTTAATAATAAACACCTTCATTTACAAATTGCATTTTGTGTTTACTTGTGTTGTCCTTGACTATTGTTTAAATTGGTTTGATGTTCCGAAACACTTAAGTGTGACAAACATGCAAAGGAACAGGAAATGAGGAAGGGGGCAAACACTTTTTCACACCACTGTATAGCAGGCTGTGTGTGTCAGAAACCTGTGCCAAATCTCACACTTTCCCAAAGCACTAGGAAACGTGTTGCCCTTTAGTAGATTTTTAATGGCACTCCACGCATCTTCTAACACACGCATTTAGCCTTCTGGATTACCGTACGATTATTGCTATAGCCGCTAGTGATAATCACTGTCTTCTCCCAGTGGGGATGGCTTCCCCCACTCCCTTTCGGGAGAAGACAATTGCTGATTCCCCCGTCAGCACAGCCTTAATGTGACCTGTAATCAAGATAAGGGGAGAGAGGGAGATATTTGTAAGCCATATGCGTAAAGCAGCCTAGGGTGGCATTACTCCTTCTCCTTAATAGGAATGAACTTGGGTTCAGCTCTGGGTTTTGTCCAAATCCATGTTCAGCCAAACCTAGAAGGAAACTGACAGTACTGGGCCAATTAACTGGGATTTCCCCACCCATCAACTTCACAAACACAAAGGAGCAAAGGTGCTTGTGGCAATGTTGCCATAGTAGACCAATTATGTCACAAGCCCCCCCCCCCCCCCCCATTTGTGTTTGTAAAGTTGAATAGCAGGGATTCCCACATCCACAGCTTATTGGCTCATTGTTGGTCAATTATGTCATAAGTATCCCTGCCCCTTTGTGTACAACCAGGCAAATGTCACGTTCCGGGTACGGCGGGGAACAGGAGGTGGATCCCCTATGCCAATGGGGCGATAGCACGGGTTGTATTGGAGGACCGGTTCTAATGTTGCTACTGGTTTTCACCAGAGCCCGCCGCAAGGCGGGATGGACTTGTAGCGGCGGTAGCAACCAGGTCGCGTCTTCCAATAGCAACTCGACCCCACTGACAGCTGAGACAGGCGCGGTACACAAGGATTAGGCAGAGGCAAGGTCAAACGTAGCAAAGGGTCAAGGCAGGTGGCAAAGGTTCGTAGTCGGGGGCAACAGCAAAGGTCTGGATACACAGAAGGAGCAAAACACACTAACGCTTTCACTGGGCACTAAGGCAACACAAGATCCGGACAGGAAGGGGAAGTGGGTTTAAGAAGTGTTCTGGGTGTAACATCAATTTGGACCAGGCACCAATTACTGGTGCGCTGGCCCTTTAAGATTAACAGTAGTGTGCGCGCGCGCGCGCCTGGGGAGCGGGGGCGCGCGCGCAGGGGAAGGTAGGAGGAGAGAGGCAGGGGGAATGGAATGCGATCCCGGGCGGACCGAGGCCGCCACGAGGATCGCATTGAGAGAACCGAGCGGCGCCTGCGGTCAGCGGAGCCGACCGAGGCGCTGCAGAGCCGAGAACGCCGTGGGCGCTCCGGGATGGAGGAGGCACCCGGAGCGCTCGGCGTTACAGTACCCCCCCCCCCCCCTTGGGTCTCCCCCTCTTCTTGGGTCTCCCCCTCCTCCTGGAGCCCAAGAACCTGAGGATGAGATCCTTGTCTATGATGTTACCCTCAGGTTCCCAGGATCTCTCCTCAGGACCACAATTCTCCCAATCAACAAGAAAGAACCGCTTACCCCGGATGGTTCTAGAGGCGAGGATCTCTTTAACGAAGAAGATGTCGGAGGAGTCGGAGACAGGAGCAGGAGCGGAGACCTTGGGGGAAAAGTGATTAAGAACCAAGGGTTTAAGGAGGGAAACGTGGAAGGAGTTGGGGATGCGGAGAGAAGGGGGAAGATGTAGTTTGTAGGACACGGAATTGATCCGAGCCTTGACCTTGAAAGGACCGAGATAGCGGGGCCCCAACTTATAACTGGGGATGCGGAACCTGATGTACCTGGAGGAGAGCCACACCCTATCACCAGGGGAGAAGACAGGAGGAGGTCTTCTTTTACAGTCAGCATGTTTCTTCATGCGAGAAGAGGCCAGGGCAAGCGACTTTTGGGTCTCTTTCCAGATTGACGACAGCTCTTGGGTGACTTCGTCTACAGCGGGGACTCCGGAAGAAGTGGGGATGGGTAGGGGGGGGAAGAGGATGACGGCCGTAAACCACAAAGAAGGGAGATTTAGAGGAGGACTCCGATTCTTTCAGGTTGTAAGAAAATTCGGCCCAGGGCAGGAGGTCAGCCCAATCGTCTTGACGAGCAGAGACAAAGTGTCGCAGGTAGGCCCCAAGGATTTGGTTGACTCTCTCCACTTGTCCATTGGACTGTGGGTGATAGGCAGAGGAGAAATCCAGCTTGACTTTCAGTTGACTGCAGAGAGCTCTCCAAAATTTAGATATGAACTGGACGCCTCTATCCGAGACGATGTGAGATGGAAGTCCATGAAGACGAAAAATCTGGAGGAAGAAATGTTTAGCAAGTGTAGGCGCAGAAGGGAGACCTGGAAGCGGGACAAAGTGTGCCATTTTGGAGAAACGATCCACGACCACCCATATGGTAGTGTGGCCGTGGGAAGGAGGAAGGTCCGTGATGAAGTCCATAGCTATGTGGACCCAAGGTCGTTCAGGCACAGGCAGAGGGTGAAGCAGGCCAGCAGGTCTTTGATGAGGGGTCTTGTCTCGAGCACATATAGTACAGGCCTGTACGAAGTCCGTCACATCCTTTTTTAAGGAGGGCCACCAGTAATACCTGGAAATCAGTTGGAAGGACTTCTTGATTCCAGGATGACCAGCGAGATGAGAGGAGTGACCCCATTTGAGGGTCTGAAGACGAAGACGTGGAGAGACAAAGGTTTTCCCAGGAGGAACTTGCAGCAAGGAGGCAGGAGCGGAAGAGATCAGACACTCAGGGGGTACAATGTGTTGTACCGGAGACTCGGACTCAGAAGAATCGGTGGAACGTGATAGGGCGTCAGCCCTGACATTCTTGTCTGCAGGACGGAAATGGATCTCGAAGTTGAAGCGGGCAAAAAACAACGACCACCTAGCTTGACGTGGGTTCAATCGCTGGGCGGACTGGAGGTAAGACAGATTTTTGTGATCAGTGAAGATCGTGATGAGATGAGTGGACCCCTCAAGGAGATGTCTCCACTCCTCAAGTGCTAGCTTAATGGCCAGAAATTCACGGTCTCCGATGGAGTAGTTCTTTTCAGGGGGGGAAAAGGTCTTGGAGAAAAAACCACAGGTGACGTACTTGCCCTTGGAGTCTTTCTGGAGAAGCACGGCTCCAGCTCCCACCGAGGAGGCATCGACTTCCAGGAAGAACGGTTTAAGGGGATCAGGCCTGGATAGGACGGATGCAGAGGCAAAGACAGACTTGAGGCGGTTAAACGCCTCATCAGCTTGAGGAGGCCAGGACCTCGGATTCGCACCTTTTTTGGTTAGTGCCACAATAGGCGCGACAATGGTGGAGAAGTGGGAAATGAACTGGCGGTAATAGTTGGCGAATCCGAGGAAACGCTGGATGGCCCGTAGCCCGGTAGGACGTGGCCAGTTCAGGACGGCAGAGAGTTTCTCCGGATCCATTTGGAGACCTTGTTCCGAGACCAAGTACCCCAGGAAGGCAAGACTGCCGCGTTCAAAGAGACATTTCTCTAGTTTGGCGTACAGACAGTTATCACGGAGTCACTGGAGCACTTGACGGACATGAAGACGGTGCTCTTCCAAGCTAGAGGAGAAAATCAGGATATCATCCAGGTAGACAACAACACAGGTGTACAGCAGATCTCTGAAAATCTCATTCACAAAGTCTTGAAAGACCGCAGGGGCATTGCATAACCCAAAGGGCATGACCAGGTATTCAAAGTGTCCGTCACGGGTGTTAAAGGCGGTTTTCCATTCATCGCCCTTACGGATACGGATGAGATTATATGCGCCCCGGAGGTCCAGTTTGGTGAAAAGGCTTGCTCCGCGCAAACGGTCAAACAGCTCTGAGATGAGGGGCAGTGGGTAGCGATTTTTTACCGTGATTTTATTAAAACTACGATATTCAATGCAGGGACGTAGGGACCCGTCCTTTTTGGCGACAAAGAAGAATCCTGCTCCAGCAGGGGAAGAGGACTTGCGGATGAAGCCCCTCTTGAGGTTCTCCTGGATTTAGTCTGTCATGGCTTGTGTCTCCGGGATGGAGAGAGGGTAGATCCTGCCACGGGACGGGGCGGTACCAGGGAGGAGATCAATAGGGCAATCAAAGGGTCTGTGTGGTGGCAAGACCTCCGCTTGCTTCTTGCAAAACACGTCGGAAAAGTCCTGGTAAGGCTTGGGAAGACTAGGCAGAGCAGGAGCGTTGGAAACTTGTTTAATGGGTACCGCTTTGAGGCAATGCCTGTGACAGGAAGGACCCCAACTCTTGATGTCCCCCGAGGACCAGTCGAGGGTAGGAGAATGTAGCTGGAGCCAGGGTAGGCCCAAAAGGATCTCTGAGGTACAGTTGGGTAACACCAAGAAGCTAATCTTTTCATGATGGAGAACTCCAATCTTCATGAGAAGAGGTTCAGTGCGATAGCGCACGATACAGTTAAGGTTTTGACCATTTACAGAGGTGATGAAAAAGGGCTTGACGAGACGGGTAACTGGAACATTAAATTTGTTGATGAGTGAAGCTTCAATGAAGTTTCCTGCCGAACCAGAGTCCAGAAAGGCCACAGTGGAGAAAGAGGATCTCTTGGTCAGAGAAATCCTCACAGGAATGGTCAGACGGGGAGAGGAAGAATCCACACCTAGCAGCGCCTCTCCTACGTTAGCTAGGTGCGAGCGTTTCCCTGACGCTGAGGGCGGATAGAGAAGTCCTTTAAGAAATGGTCGGAACTGGCGCAATAAAGGCACAGGTTATGGTCTCGGCGGCGAGTCCTCTCTTGTGTGGTCAAGCGAGACCGATCCACTTGCATAGCCTCCTCAGCCGGAGGAGCAGGAACGGGTTGCAGAGGATTCTGGAAAAGAGGTGCCAGGCGAGGAAACCGCCTGACACGACCAAAGTCCCTTTCCTGGCGTTGCTCTAGGCGTCTTTCGGTATAGCGCATGTCAATGCGGGTGGCCAGCTGAATGAGTTCAGACAGGGTAGCAGGAATCTCTCGTGCGGCCAGCACATCTTTGACATGACTGGATAGACCTTTTTTGAAGGTCGCGCAGAGGGCCTCATTGTTCCAGGAGAGTTCTGATGCCAGGGTGCGGAACTGAATGGCATAGTCGCCCACTGAAGAGTTCCCCTGGACGAGGTTTAGGAGAGCCGTCTCGGCAGAGGAGGCCCGGGCTGGTTCCTCGAAGACACTGCGGACTTCAGAGAAGAAGGCTGGAACTGAAGCCGTGGCAGGATCGCCACGGTCCCAAAGCGGTGTAGCCCAGGCCAGGGCCTTATCAGATAGCAGGCTAACCACGAACGCCACCTTTGACCGTTCTGTGGGAAACTGGTCCGACAACATCTCCAGATGGAGGGAACACTGGGATAGGAACCCTCGGCACAGCTTGGGATCCCCATTGAATTTGTCAGGAAGGGACAGGCGGATCCTAGCAGCAGCAACTCGTGGTGGAGGAGATGCAGGAGGTGGCGGTGGAGATGGCAGAAGCTGCTGTAGCATAGCAGTCAACTGCGCCAATTGCTGTCCTTGTTGAGCGACCACCGTGGTCAGATCCGAGAGGCTTGGCAGCGGGACCTCAGCGGGATCCATGGCCGGATCTACTGTCACGTTCCGGGTACGGCGGGGAACAGGAGGTGGATCCCCTATGCCAATGGGGCGATAGCACGGGTTGTATTGGAGGACCGGTTCTAATGTTGCTACTGGTTTTCACCAGAGCCCGCCGCAAGGCGGGATGGACCTGTAGCGGCGGTAGCAACCAGGTCGCGTCTTCCAATAGCAACTCGACCCCACTGACAGCTGAGACAGGCGCGGTACACAAGGATTAGGCAGAGGCAAGGTCAAACGTAGCAAAGGGTCAAGGCAGGTGGCAAAGGTTCGTAGTCGGGGGCAACAGCAAAGGTCTGGATACACAGAAGGAGCAAAACACACTAACGCTTTCACTGGGCACTAAGGCAACACAAGATCCGGCCAGGACAGGAAGGGGAAGTGGGTTTAAGAAGTGTTCTGGGTGTAACATCAATTTGGACCAGGCACCAATTACTGGTGCGCTGGCCCTTTAAGATTAAAAGTAGTGTGCGCGCGCCTGGGGAGCGGGGGCGCGCGCGCAGGGGAAGGTAGGAGGAGAGAGGCAGGGGGAATGGAATGCGATCCCCGGGCGGACCGAGGCCGCCACGAGGATCGCATTGAGAGAACCGAGCGGCGCCTGCGGTCAGCGGAGCCGACCGAGGCGCTGCAGAGCCGAGGACACGCCGTGGGCGCTCCGGGATGGAGGAGGCACCCGGAGCGCTCGGCGTTACACATTCAGAAATCTCTGAACCATGATCCAGTTCGGGTCTTGGTCCTCTTCCCCAGGCTAATTTAAGCTCACCTGAGCAGGCAGCCTTTGCTCTCTGCCTGGAAAACACAGACAATGCTGATCTGTGAGAGCAAAAAAGGTTGATAAAAAGCTGTTAAGCAGTTTATGTGGAAAACTGACAAGCGGTAGGCTTGCTCAGCCTGGTAGTTAGGGCCTACATAGTATATAGTTAGAGCCGAGACACGGCTAGGACTTTGTTTGGCTATTTTGTTCTGTTTGTTTTGTTTTGAACACTGTACAGCACCTCTATGGACTTGTAAATATCACCATTAAACACTTCACTGTTTGTCACTACTTGCCACTTGTTCTGGTATCTGTGCCTGAAAGCCTGCTTATCCCAGGAAGCCTTTGTACCTGCTATCTGTCCCCCAGGTTACATATGGTGGAGAATGCGGGCAGCTGTAGTAAATTACTACTTAAAAGGCCAGTACCTAGAGTGACTAAACATGGAGGAAATCCTAAAACAATTGATGATATCCAATGCTGCACAGCAGCAAACAAACGCTGCACTCAATGCTGCACAACAGCAAGCAAACGGTGCACAGCAGAAACCAAATGCTGCACTAAATCAAGCCAATTTTATCGCACAGGAGCAAACCAAGGCATTGTGCCAACAGATTAGTGCTGTACAGGAGCAAACAAACGATGCAATTAATGCTGCACTACAGCAAGCTAATGCTATCGCACAGGAGGAATCGCAGAGGCTGTTTGAACAGCTAGCCACTGATGCAAAAGCAGATAGGAAAACCTTGACTGAGGTTGTGGAGACGCTAGCACAGTGGTCACCTGCTAAAGTTAATGTTGGAGACCAGTGTTGGTCATCTTACTTTAAAAAAGTAATTAGTTAAGTTACAAATTACTTCCCCAAAAAAGTAATTGAGTTAGTAACTCAGTTACTACATTGGAAAAGTAATTAGTTACTCAGCAAATAACTGACTTTTTTTTTTGAATTTGCAAAAAACCTTTGAAAATTCCACCACCATAAAGCCCCCACTGTAATATCCACAATCTCCCCCACTGTAATATCCACGAGTATAGCTGGGTACGGCTGGGTATTGCCGAGTACTGGCGGATCGGTATTACCGTGTATTGCGGGGTATGGCGCGGGTGTTGCAGAGTATGGCAGGGTGTTGCAGAGTATGGCGGGGTATTGCCGAGTATGGGGGGGTATTGCAGAGTATGGCGGGGTGTTGCAGAGTATGGCGGGGTGTTGCAGAGTATGGCGAGGTATGGCGGGGTGTTGCAGAGTATGGCGGGGTGTTGCAGAGTATGGCGGGGTGTTGCAGAGTATTGCGAGGTATGGCGGGGTGTTGCAGAGTATGGCGGGGTGATGCAGAGTATGGCGGGGTAGTTGCACAGTGTTGCAGAGTATTGCACAGTAATGGCAGGGTGTTGCAGAGTATTGCACAGTATTGGCAGGGATGGCTGCTGCCATCCGATCTCTCCCCTCCACTGTACAGATCTGTACACAGAGGGGAGACCAGCGTCATCTTGACGCCGGTTTGTTTACACAAGTGATCGCTCCGTCATTTGACGGAGCAATCACATTGTAAACGGCCGACGGGTGCACCATGATGGCCGCCGCTCCGGCGCTAGGCCGGAGCTGCGGCCATCGGGTGCACCAAGATATTCTATTATACCAATGCCTCCAATTCAACCCCCCCCCCCAATCTATCATAGCTATGCCTCCAATTCCTCTCCCCCAATCTATCATATGGTATGATAGAATGGGGGGAGGGGAGCGGAATTGGAGGCAAAGGTATGATTGAATAGGTGGAGGGGGGGCGGAATTGGTGGCATAGGTATGATATAATGGGGGGAGGGAGGGCGGAATTTGAGGAATAGGTATAATGGATTGGGGGGGGGGTGATTCAGAGATTCAGACCTATGCCTCCAATCAATCCCCCAAAAATTTATTAAACACCACCCCACCCCCCCAATCCATTATACCTATCCCTCCAATTCTGCCCTCCCTCTCCCCATTCTATTATACCTATGCCTTTAACGGCGTTAGTGCCATCACTGTTGGAGACAAGCCCTCAGCCATCCATGTGGGTCTCTTTCTTTCTAAGATGACTACAGATGATGATCCAGAGGCCTTTCTGCTAACGTTTGAGCGGACCGCTGAGAGGGAAGGTTGGCCTAAAACCCAGTGGGCAGGACTGGTCGCCCCCTTGCTTTCTGGGGAATCGCAGAAGGCCTACTATGATTTGGAGTCCGCAGAAGCGGGAGACTATGAGAAGGTCAAATGGGAAATCCTGGCACGACTTGGTGTCACTTTGGCAGTTCGAGCACAGCGGGTCCACAGCTGGTTCTTCCAAGACGAGAAGCCCCCAAGATCGCAGATGTTCGACCTAATTCACCTGGTGAGGAAATGGCTACTACCAATTCACTACCAATTCCCCTGCAGAAGTGGGTGAGTCAAGGAGACCCTAAGTCGGTGGACAACCTGGTGGAACTCATTGAAAGGTATTTTGCTGCAGAGAGCCTGGTCACCACCCCTACAGCCGCACGGACATTCCACCCCAAGCCACGGTCTCCCCAGGCAACCGGTAAGACTGTTCCAGAGGAAGTGGGTGGTAAGCATGGCAGGGAAATAGGGGAGAGGATTTTTGATGCCAGGACTGAAGTTTGGCGTCCCAAACAAGGGAAGCCACTGCCTGTCAGCAAACCAAACTGGGGAAACGTTAGGTGTTTTCGTTGCCAAGAACTGGGACATGTTGCAGCAAATTGTCCATTGACAGATGAAACAATGCAGTGTGATTTATCTATTAGAAGGTAGTCTATGTTTGCAGCTGTTTCATGCGCTGCAGCGCTAAATGTGTGAAAACCAATGTGCCAAATGACTGTTACTGATAAGCCTTTTACAGCCTTGCTGGACTCTGGAAGTCTAGTGACTTGGGTTACAGCTGGAATGATTGAACCTGTGAATTGTCATGCTAAAAAAATTGCTGTGATCTATATACATGGGAATAAACGGGAGTATCCTATAACCACTGTTCAGTTTAAAACTGGCTTAGGTACGGTGACCCATCCGGTTGGACTTGTCCCCCACTTGGTGCATGAGGCCATCATTGGTAGGGACTTCCCTAAGTTTTGGGAACTGTGATCATCCCGATCATCCCGATCATCCCGATCCGGTCGCAGTACCTGACTCAGTGTCAAAGCCAGAACTCCTGGCCACTTCTGACAATGTGGGTTCAGGGGACTCCTCTCAGGGCTCCCCGGGTTTTCCTCTATCGGTTATAACAGGAGAGCTGGAGGAGCCTGAAGAAGTCCCTCCACCAGTAGAGCTGGACAGCCGTCTACTAAATCCGAGCCTACGTTGGAGTTTGCTGACCTTAATGTGCACAAGGAAAATGTTGGTACTGAGCAGAGAAAAGACCATACCCTTTCCAGGGCCTGGGAAAATGTAATAGTGATTAATGATGTGCCTGTCGAACCAGGGGACAGGCCCTCTTTTCCTTATTTCAGAAGCAATGAGGATTTACTGTATCGTGTATGTAAAACGAATGATGAAGTGGTTGAACAGTTGGTGGTCCCTAAGCCATTCAGACAGGTGGTGTTATAACTTGCCCATGGGCACTTGCTAGGAGACCATTTAGGGGTTGAAAAAACGACTGAAAGGGTGTTGTGCAGGTTTTACTGGCCCGGGATACAGAAGGATATTGAGAATTATTGTCAATCCTGTCCTGTGTGTCAGATGTCAGCCCCACTACCCCACTTCCAAAGTCCTTTAGTGCCCTTGCCTATTATTGAAGTGCCCTTTGAGAGGATTGCCATGGACCTTGTGGGCCCACTCCCAAAGTCTGGCCAGGGTCATCAGCATATTCTCGTAATCATGGATTATGCTACCTGTTTCCCCGAAGCAGTTCCCTTACGCACCGCGTCTGCTAAAAACCTTTCTAAAGAGCTGTTTATGGTGTTCAGTCGGGTTGGCATCCCTAAAGAAGTCCTTAGAGACCAGGGCACCCCATTTATGTTGCGAATAACTAGGGAGCTGTGCAAGTTATTTAAGGTGACGCCGTTGCGAACCTCGGTGTATCATCCTCAAACGGATGGCTTGGTGGAACGCTTCAATAAGACGTCAAGAGCATGTTAAAAAAGGTTGTTAACAAGGATGGGAAAAACGGGGACTTCCTGATACCATACTTGATGTTTGCCATCAGGGAGGTTCCCCAGTCCTCTACGGGGTACTCTCCATTTGAGTTGCTTTATGGGGGACATAGCCAAAGAAACTTGGGAGGGGGAGCAGACACCCCATAAAAGTGTAATTGAGCATATCGCTCAAATGCAGGAGAGGATTGCAGCAATCATGCCGATGGTAAAAGAACACTTACTGCAGGCCCAGGCAGCCCAACAGAGAATATACAACAGGGGGGCCCAACTCCGTGTTTTCTCACCCGGTGACAGGGTCCTGGTGTTAGTTCCCACTGTTGAGAGCAAGTTCCTGGCTAAGTGGCAGGGTCCCTTTGAAGTAATTGAAAGAGTTGGGGAGGTCAACTACAAGTTATATCAACCAGGAAATAGGAAGCCCGAACAGGTTTACCATATAAACCTGTTAAAGCCCTGGAAGGATAGACTGGTGTTAACTGTGAGGTCACTCCCGGTAACGCCTAAGGGTACTGAGTCCCCTCTGATCCCCAATGTCACGATTCCAGACACCCTGTCATATTCTCAAAAACAGGAAGCTAGAGAGTTCCTGATAAGGAATAGAGAGAAATTTTCAGAGTTACCTGGCATGACTTCAGCAGTTCAGCATGATATTGTTACTGAACCTGGGGTACGTGTCAAGCTCAAACCGTACCGAATTCCTGAAGCGAGGAGAAAGGACATCAGCAATGAAGTTAAAAGAGTGTTGGAGCTAGACGTCATTGAGGAATCCAGTGACTGGTCTAGCCCTATCGTGTTAGTCCCAAAACCAGATGGCACTTGGAAGTTCTGTAACGACTTCAGGAAGCTTAATGCAGTGACAAAGTTTGACACATACCCAATGCCCAGAGTAGACAAACTTATAGACCGACTTGGCAAGGCTTGCTATCTTACCACTTTGGACTTGACAAAAGGGTATTGGCAAATACCCATGACTGGTAGCGCCAAAGAGAAGACTGCATTTGCGACCCCGGAGGGTTCCTTTCAATATAAAAAAATGCCTTTTGGGTTGCAAAATTCCCCCGCAACATTTCAGAGGGCCATGGACAGGACCCTAAAACCCCACCGACAATATGCAGCAGCCTATTTAGATGACATAGTGGTACATAGCACTGACTGGGAGTCTCACTTGCCCCGTGTCCAGGCTGTCCTTGATTCCCTCTTCAAAGAAGGTTTTACGGCAAATCCCCAAAACCTCAAGTGAGTAAAATAGAAGCCTTGGTCCTCTTCCCCAGGCTAATTTAAGCTCACCTGAGCAGACAGCCTTTGCTCTCTGCCTGGGAAACACAGACAACGTGACCTGTGAGAGCAAAAAAGGTTGGTAAAAAGCTGTTAAGCAGTTTATGTGGAAAATTGACAAGAGGTAGGCTTGCTCAACCTGGTAGTTAGGGCCTACATAGTGTATAGTTAGAGCCGAGACATGGCTAGGACTTTGTTTGGCTATTTTGTTCTGTTTGTTTTGTTTTGAACATTGTACAGCACCTCTATGGACTTGTAAATATCACCATTAAACACTTCACTGTTTGTCACTACTTCACTTGTTATGGTATCTGTGCCTGAAAGCCTGCTTATCCCAGGAAGCCTTTGTACCTGCTACCTGTCCCCCAGGTTACAATATATATATATATATATATATATATATATATATATATATATATATATATATATATATATATATATATATATATATCACAAAAGTGAGTACACCCCTCACATTTTTGTAAATATTTTATTATATCTTTTCATGTGACAAAATGTCCAAATTGTGATCAAAGTGTCAATATTTTGTGTGGCCACTATTATTTTCCAGCACTGACTTAACTCTCTTGGGCATGTAGTTCACCAGAGCTTCACAGGTTGCCACTTTAGTACTCTTCCACTTCTCCATGACAACATCACAGAGCTGGTGGATGTTAGAGACCTTGCGCTCTTCCACCTTCCATTTGAGGATGCCCCACAGATGCTCAATAGGATTTAGGTCTGAAGACATGCTTGGCCAGTCCATCACCTTTACACTCAGCTTCTTTAGCAAGACAGTGCTCATCTTGGAGGTTGTAATACTGCCCTGCGGCCCAGTCTCTGAAGGGAGGGGATCATGCTTTGCTTCAGTATGTCACAGTACATGTTGGCATTCATGGTTCCCTTAGTGAACTGTAGCTCCCCAGTTCCGGCAGCACTCATGCAGCCCCAGACCATGATACTCCCACCACCATGCTTGACTGTAGGCAAGACTCACTTGTATTTGTACTCCTGACCTAGTTGCCACCACACATGCTTGACACCATCAAAACCAAATAAGTTTATCTTGGGCTCATCAGACCACAGGACAGTTTACCAGTAATCTATGTCCTTAGTCTGCCTGTCTTCAGAAAAATGTTTGTGGGCTTTCTTTTGCATCATCTTTAGAAGAGGCTTCCTTCTGGGATGACAGCCATGCAGACCAGTTTGATGCAGTGTTGCATCGTATGGTCTGAGCACTGACAGGCTGACCCCCCACCCCTTCAAACTCTGCAGCAATGCTGGGAGCACTCACACGTCTATTCCCCAAAGACAACCCCTGGATATGAAGCTGAGCACGTGCACTCAACCTCTTTGGTCGACCATGGCGAGGTCTGTTCTGAGTGGAACCTGTCCTGTTAAACCCCTGTACGGCCTTGACCATTGTGCTGCAGCTCAGTTTTAGGGTCTTGGCAACATTTTTTTTTTTTTTTCAGATCCTCAAAGAGATCTTTGCCATGAGGTGCCATGGTGAACTTCCAGTGACCAATATGAGAGAATGAGAGCGATAACACCAAATTTAACACACCTACTTCCCATTCACACCTGAGACCTTGTAACACTAATGAGCCACATGACATCGGGGGAGGAAAACTGACTAATTGGGCCCAATTTGGACATTTTCACTTAGGGGTGTACTCACTTTTGTTGCCAGTGGTTTAGACAGTAATGGCTGTGTGTTGAGTTATTTTTGAGGGGACAGCAAATTTACACTGTTATACAAGCTGTACACTCACTACTTTACATTGTAGAAAAGTGTAATTTCTTCAGTGTTTTCACATGAAAAGATATAATAAAATATTTACAAAAATTTGAGGGGTGTACTCACTTTTGTGAGATACGGTATATATATATATATATATATATATATATATATATATTATACTTGCTGTCTCTTTCTAAGTACTGTATAAAAGAGCCAATTGAGTAAAACATGAATGCTTTATAGGACTTGATGAAGGTTGGTAAAATCTACAGTAGATATGTCAATTTGTGATGTTTATGTACCAGGGCTTCCTTTTAATCCCAGTCCAGCCCTGGTAACATGTGCCAAATGGTCTCTTGTTGAGCATACGTAAGAGAATTGCTGGGGTACATACAGTAAATTAGACATAGCTATTTATTTGACAGGCTTCATAGAATGAACATATTTAACTTGTTCGAGGTCTACACATAATTTTGTAAAGTGAACACATAAATGTATTCCATGGAACATTTATATTCATATCCTGTCAATATTCCTTGAACTCAACTAAGAAATTCAAATGACATTTGTTCCCTTAATGTTTTTGTATATCCAGTAACAGTATCCCTCTTATAACCCAGCATAATAGTCTGATTGGGAGTTCACCTAACCAAGACGGGTGGAGAGACTGAAGCCCTGGAAGCTTGCATTACTCAAGAATAACACATGTACTCCAGATTTGTATAAACTACTTATCATACTGTAGATGGCAATTCATTACTAACTTGTCAAAATGTCATCTTAATGTATCATTTTAGCATGGCGTAGCTTGTGACAATAAATCCATAAACATTTTTTAATGTGTATCTGCCTCATAGTTTGTATTATCCTTTACTTCTGATGCTTGTTTTTCTTCTCTTTTATAGCTGAATTTCAGGTATGGCTTTTTTTCTTTTTGCATAGTTACATTGGTCCAGCTTGAACCAGTATACTGTATGTATGCATATGTAATACTTGTATCATCCCTTTAAAAGGTGGCTGTGTTGTCAGCGCGAATACAATGATCACATGTATTTTTCAGGTTCTGTGCCGAGTGGCTGCCCTGCTGCATTGTGAACACAGGGGATCACCCAACTGGCATGGGCGCCATTCACAAGATGCCTTAAATTTTTGTCAATAAATGCTGAGTGGCTCCCCGAGTAGCAGGACTGTCTCTTACCATGGGACCTGGAATATAGTTGTAATCATTGTAGAAATGGTGTCTATTATGCCGCGTACACACGAAGGGACAATCCCGCGGGATTATCCTCTGGACTGAAGTCCAGCGGATAATCCCCTCGTGTGTGGGCGCCGGCGGACTTTTTGGCGCCAAAGTACGGCGGACTAAAGTTTGAAGTTTTGTTTTCAAATTATCCGCTGGACTTGGCAGTCCAGCGGATAATCCCGCCGTTAGTGGGCAAGTCCGCGGGACTTTTGAAATGAACGGACTTGCCGCTCATCGGCAAGTCCGTTCATTTAGCACGTGACTTCAGGTTACGTAGCTAGCGTAGGCAGTAAATGCCGCCGCGCTAGCTCCGTGACCTGGCATGGATTTAAAGGGACTCCCCACGCCGAAAAAACGGCGTGGGGGTTCCCCCCAAATCCATGTCAGACCCTCATCCGAGCACGCAGCCTGGCAGGCCAGGAAAGGGGTGGGGACGAACGAGCGCCCCCCCCCTCCTGAGCCGTACCAGGCCGCGTGCCCTCAACATGGGGGGTGCCCTGGGGAAAGGGGGGCCGTGCGGCCCCCCCACCCCAAAGCACCTTGTCCCCATGTTGATGAGGACAAGGGCCTCTTCCCGACAACCCTGGCCGTTGGTTGTCGGGGTCTGCGGGCGGGGGCTTATCGGAATCTGGGAGCCCCCTTTAATAAGGGGCCCCCCAGATACCGGCCCCCCACCCTATGTGAATGAGTATGGGGTACGATGTACCCCTACCCATTCACCTAAGGTGTAAAATGTAAAAGTAAAAAAAAAACACCCACACTTTTGAAAAAATAGTTTATTGCACTGCTCCGGGGGTCTTCTTCCGTCTTGGGGGTCTTCTCGCCGGACTCCCCCGCCATTTACCAAGCTCTTTTACCGAGCGAGGGGAGTCCGGCTACCTTCTTCGTCGTCGCCGCCGTCGTCTGGGGGTCTCGATCCGCCTTCGGGGGTCTTCTTCCGTCTTGGGGTCTTCTCGCCGGACTCCCCCGCCATTTACCAAGCTCTTGTACCGAGCGAGGGGAGTCCGGCTACCTTCTTCGTCGTCGCCGCCGTCGTCTGGGGGTCTCGATCCGCCTTCGGGGGTCTTCCGGGGGTCTCTTCTGTTCTTGCGGCGGTCGTCGTCTTCCGCGCCGCCGGCGCCTTGTCCTTCTTCTTGTCCTTCTTGTTCTTCTTCTTCTTCCGATGTTGACCCGTCGCTGTCTCTGCCCGGAATGCCTGTGCCGATCTGCGCTCGGACTTATATAGGGACATGGGGGACAGGGTCACATGTTCATGTCACATGGTGACCCCGCCCCCTTGCGATGTCACAGTCCCAGCATCCTCCGGGACTGTGACAACACAAGGGGGCGGGGTCACCATGTGACATGTGCATGTGACCCTGTCCCCCATGTCCCTATATAAGTCCGAGCGCAGATCGGCACAGGCATTCCGGGCAGAGACAGCGACGGGTCAACATCGGAAGAAGAAGAAGAACAAGAAGGACAAGAAGAAGGACAAGGCGCCGGCGGCGCGGAAGACGACGACCGCCGCAAGAACAGAAGAGACCCCCGGAAGACCCCCGAAGGCGGATCGAGACCCCCAGACGACGGCGGCGACGACGAAGAAGGTAGCCGGACTCCTCCCCTCGCTCGGTAAAAGAGCTTGGTAAATGGCGGGGGAGTCCGGCGAGAAGACCCCCAAGACGGAAGAAGACCCCCGGAGCAGTGCAATAAAATATTTTTTCAAAAGTGTGGGTGTTTTTTTTTTACTTTACATTTTACACCTTAGGTGAATGGGTAGGGGTACATCGTACCCCATACTCATTCACATAGGGTGGGGGGCCGGTATCTGGGGGCCCCTTATTAAAGGGGGCTCCCAGATTCCGATAAGCCCCCGCCCGCAGACCCCGACAACCAACGGCCAGGGTTGTCGGGAAGAGGCCCTTGTCCTCATCAACATGGGGACAAGGTGCTTTGGGGTGGGGGGGCCGCACGGCCCCCCTTTCCCCAGGGCACCCCCCATGTTGAGGGCACGCGGCCTGGTACGGCTCAGGAGGGGGGGGGGGGGCGCTCGTTCGTCCCCACCCCTTTCCTGGCCTGCCAGGCTGCGTGCTCGGATGAGGGTCTGACATGGATTTGGGGGGAACCCCCACGCCGTTTTTTTCGGCGTGGGGATTCCCTTTAAATCCATGCCAGCTTGCGGAGCTAGCGCGGCGGCATTTACTGCCTACGCTAGCTACGTAACCTGAAGTTACGTTCGAAATGAACGGACTGCTCCGTGTGTGGGCAAGTCCGTTCATTTTCAAAAGTCCCGCGGACTTTTGGCCGGCGGATTATCCGCTGGAGAAGTCCGTGCGTGTGTGGGCAAGTCCACACCCTCGGAAAGTCCAGCGGACCTAGCCGGAAAGTCCCGCGGGATTGTCCGCTGGACTAGGTCCGCCGGCAAAAGTCCCTACGTGTGTACGAGGCATTACAGTGATTTTCTCTTTCCACAGGAATCAACAGGTATGGCATATACAAACCTTCATTGGTCTAAGCTGGGCCAATGTAGCTATGCACAAATTATTCAGCTTTGAACTTCACATTTTTTTTTTAGTACAGATTGTTTTACATATACCTTAAATCCTGCAATCTTTAGGCCAGTCATGTGTGATCATGGGTCTATCCTCTTAAGAACAAAGACCTCCTTGCCCTTTCTCATTGACAGAGTACTACTTGTGTAATAATGCTTGAGTATAATTTTGACCAGAAGTATTGTGAGCCAAGGCCAGTGTAAAAACATAAGGCTTTTGGACACATCCACCAGATGTGAAATAGGTTGCCTGGCTCCCTACATCCCGGAAGCACAAGGGAGATGCAGAGGGAACTTATTTGGCAACCCATACCAGGGGTCATGTACCAGCACAATTGCAATTTGTAGGTGTTCTCTTGGGAGAATATGTTCTGGAAACGCATAGATAAGGCTAGCCAGATTTGACTCCAAGCTGATTGGTCCAAGGTTCTACGGTACCTAGATCAGCTTCCCACTTTGACACATAGGAGAGTGTAAGAGGGCCCACAGCGTCCATGAGTGAAGCATATAGGTCAGACACTAAGCCTTTCAGAACAAGATTCTTGCGGCAACAGTTTTCAAATGAAGTTAATCGTTTGAGGGAGTTGGGCTGGCATTAAATAAGATTATGACTGTGATGCCATATTTGGGCATATCAGAAGGTCTCATTGGATGGAACTTTCCAGTGTTCTCATAAGTACTCAAAAGATTTAATACTGTCAAGTACCAGGAATTTGTAAATGTACAGTATCTCACAAAAGTGAGTATACCCCTTACATTTTTGTAAATATTTTATTATATCTTTTCATGTGACTGAAGAAATGACACTTTGCTACAATGTAAAGTAGTGAGTGTACAGCTTGTATAACAGTGTAAATTTGCTGTCTTCTCAAAATAATTCAACACACAGCCATTAACCTCCATGGCGGTATGATTATCCGTCGCACAAAATTTGAGATCTGGTTCTCAAATTTTCCGACAACAAAATCCGTTCTTGTAAATTCCGATCGTGTGTAGACAATTCCGACGCACAAAGTGCCACGCATGCTCAGAATCAAGCAGAAGAGCAGCACTGGCTATTGAACTTAATTTTTCTCGGCTCGTCGTACGTGTTGTACGTCACCGTGTTCTTGACGTTCGGAATTTCCGACCAACTTTGTGCGACCGTGTGTATGCAAGACAATTCTGAGCCAACATTGTCAAACAAGAGTCTAGTAGACATTCCGGGTATGATAAAGTTTGAAACACAAAATCATAAATTATAATAAAAAAATATCAAACATGTCGGAATGTCCGATCGTGTGTACGCGGCATTAGGAATAACTCACTTAAATCAAACAAGAGTCTAGTAGACACATCCAGGGTATCGGCTTATATTCGAGTCACCGCCGTCTGCCTACATGAACAGCTTGTCATGCAGACAGACGGCGGTGTTTAAAACGTTTGAAACACAAAATCATAAATTAAATATGGCGCCGTGCGCCGTACACGCTGTGGAGGGGGACACAGCGGGACACAGCGGAACCACAGCGGAACCACAGCGGAACCACAGCGGGACACAGCGGAACACAGCGGGACCACAGCGGCACAGGTAGGCTGAAATAGCTATAAATAATTATAACAAATAATAATATAATAATAGTACATTTTATTCAATAATGTAATCAATAATGTAATCAAATCAAAAACACTGAAATTTGTCCAAACAAGGGTGCAATATTACTAGTCACTGTAATACTAGACACTGCACATTGGTTTAGTAAACATCCCGTGTATGATACATTTTGAAACATGGGACTGCACAAAGTCCTACGTCACAACCAGGACAATTGAACCTGGTGTCCCAGATTTTCTTTCCACTGTCATCTCGCTTCGAGCAACAAACCACGCACATCCTCGTAGGTGCTGACTTTTTCTCGGTTGATGGGATTTACTCCATGAAGTGATGACCAGTCAGGCGTTCCGGGTTGACAACGCCAATAGCACGACATCCAGCTCTATTCACAGCCATTGATGGTGTTTGGTGGTTCACAAAGATCCATTCGGCAACTTTCCAAATGAAGTCAGAATGAATCACAGGCTTGTCACTCCTTTTTTTTAGCAGAATGTAGGCATTCCACAAGCATTGCTCAAGAAGATGCCTGAAGATCTTCTTGTAGTACTTCTTTTGCTGTTTCCTCATTGCTGAGTAGAATGTAATTGCTTGGTCGGCTCTGTCAAGACCTCCCACGGTGTTATTGTAGTCTATCACTAATTGTGGCTTCATGATTTCTTCCCCACCTTTCATGCGTACCATAACAGGTGACCAGGTATTATGAACTGTACTCATTAGGTACACATATTTCTTGTCACGCCATCGCATGGCCATCTTTTTGCCTTTCTTCAGTTTCGTATTGCCAAACATTGGCGGCATGTCTTGCCGGTTAGCCCTAATGGTTCCATAGGCATCTGTTTTGCTTTGCAGAAGAAACTCACAAAGTTCAGGAAACGTGTAAAAGTTGTTGGTTGTTACGCAATGCCCATCTGCAGCCTCGCTGTGCCTATTTTCAGTCTAATTGTGCCCATTTGCAGTCTAATGCCGCGTACACACGGTCAGAATTTCCGGCAACAAATGTTCGCTCGTGTGTATGCTCCAGTGGACATTTGCTGTTGGAATTTCTGACAACAAATGTTTGAGAGTTGGTTCTCAATACTTGTTGTCGGAAATTCTGAACATGTGTACACAATTCTGACGCACAAAATTCCACGCATGCTCGGAATCAAGCAGAAGAACCGCACTGGCTATTGAACTTAATTTTTCTCGGCTCATTGTACGTCTTGTACGTCACCACGTTCTTGATGTTCGGAATTTCCAACATTTGTGTGACCGTGTGTATGCAAGACAAGTTTGAGTAAACATCCGTCGGAAAAAAATCCACGGTTTTGTTGTCGCAATGTCTGATCTTCTGTAATTTTGCTAATTTGCAGTCTCGTTGTGACCATTTGCAGTCTAATTGTGTCCATTTGCAGTCTCACAGTGACTATTTGCAGTCTAATTGTGCCCATTTGCAGTCTAATTGTGCCCATTTGCAGTCTCACTGTGACCATTTTCAGTCTAATTGTGCCCATTTGCAGTCCCACTGTGACCATTTGCAGTCCCACTGTGACCATTTGCAGCCTAATGGTGCCCATCTGTAGTCTCACTGTGCCCATCTGCAGCCGTATCGATGTGTTATGCAGTCTGTTCCGCCATCCATTGTAACAAAGCCCCTCCTCCTCCTCGTCTGCAATAGACAGAACGCTGATACAGTTTACCAGCATTGTATCAGTGTTCCTCTATCACAGACGAGGAGGAATATAAATATAAGGCTTTGTTACAATGGAAGGCCAAACAGACTGCATAACACAGTGGGAAACACACGCTGTTTTAGTAATGAAAGGTACGGCTCACTCGAATATAAGCCGAGGGGGGGTTTTTCAGCCTAAAAAATGGGCTGAGAAAATCGGCTTATACTCGAGTATATACGGTACTTCCCAAATTTTCTTGAATTTTGTGCAGGATGAGTAGTTTCATCAAATTCTTTGCTGTTTTCAAAGTGAAATTTCCAAATGTCATTTTTGGTCACTGGTTCCCACTTTCTGCTTCTTGTAAACTTCTGATGCATAGTAGCTAGTTGTTGCTCTTGGTACCAGTTTGTCTCAGTAACTATTTTTGCAATAACCTCATCGGTCAGAAATAGTTGTAAGTATGCCAAGGGGTTGTTTTCTTCAATGTATAATTTCATACCACCTTGTGTGGGCAAGTCCGTTCATTTTCAAAAGTCCCGCGGACTTTTGGCCGGCGGATTATCCGCTGGAGAAGTCCGTGCGTGTGTGGGCAAGTCCACACCCTCGGAAAGTCCAGCGGACCTAGCCGGAAAGTCCCGCGGGATTGTCCGCTGGACTAGGTCCGCCGGCAAAAGTCCCTACGTGTGTACGAGGCATTACAGTGATTTTCTCTTTCCACAGGAATCAACAGGTATGGCATATACAAACCTTCATTGGTCTAAGCTGGGCCAATGTAGCTATGCACAAATTATTCAGCTTTTAACTTCACATTTTTTTTAGTACAGATTGTTTTACATATACCTTAAATCCTGCAATCTTTAGGCCAGTCATGTGTGATCATGGGTCTATCCTCTTAAGAACAAAGACCTCCTTGCCCTTACTCATAGACAGAGTACTACTTGTGTAATAATGCTTGAGTATAATTTTGACCAGAAGTATTGTGAGCCAAGGCCAGTGTAAAAACATAAGGCTTTTGGACACATCCACCAGATGTGAAATAGGTTGCCTGGCTCCCTACATCCCGGAAGCACAAGGGAGATGCAGAGGGAACTTATTTGGCAACCCATACCAGGGGTCATGTACCAGCACAATTGCAATTTGTAGGTGTTCTCTTGGGAGAATATGTTCTGGAAACGCATAGATAAGGCTAGCCAGATTTGACTCCAAGCTGATTGGTCCAAGGTTCTACGGTACCTAGATCAGCTTCCCACTTTGACACATAGGAGAGTGTAAGAGGGCCCACAGCGTTCATTAGTGAAGCATATAGGTCAGACACTAAGCCTTTCAGAACAAGATTCTTGCGGCAACAGTTTTCAAATGAAGTTAATCGTTTGAGGGAGTTGGGCTGGCATTAAATAAGATTATGACTGTGATGCCATATTTGGGCATATCAGAAGGTCTCATTGGATGGAACTTTCCAGTGTTCTCATAAGTACTCAAAAGATTTAATACTGTCAAGTACCAGGAATTTGCAAATGTACAGTATCATACAAAAGTGAGTACACCTCTTACATTTTTTGTAAATATTTTATTTATCTTTTCATGTGACAACACTGAAGAAATGACTTTTTGCTACAATGTAAAGTAGTGAGTGTACAGCTTGTATATAGTGTAAATTTGCTGTCTTCTCAAAATAATTCAACACACAGCCATTAACCTCCATGGCGGTATGATTATCCGTCGCACAAAATTTGAGATCTGGTTCTCAAATTTTCCAACAACAAAATCCGTTCTCGTAAATTCCCGATCGTGTGTAGACAATTCCGACGCACAAAGTGCCACGCATGCTCAGAATCAAGCAGAAGAGCAGCACTGGCTATTGAACTTAATTTTTCTCGGCTCGTCGTACGTGTTGTACGTCACCGTGTTCTTGACGTTCGGAATTTCCGACCAACTTTGTGCGACCGTGTGTATGCAAGACAAGTCTGAGCCGACATCCGTCTGAAAAAAAACATGGGATTTTGTTGTCGGAATGTCCGAACGTGTGTACGCGGCATTAGGAATAACTCACTTAAATCAAACAAGAGTCTAGTAGACATTCCGGGTATGATAAAGTTTGAAACACAAAATCATAAATTATAATATACCGTATATACTCGAATATAAGCCGAGATTTTCAGACCCTTTTTTAGGTCTGAAAGTCTACCCCTCGGCTTATATTCGAGTCACCGCCGTCTGCCTACATGAACAGCTTGTCATGCAGACAGACGGCGGTGTTTAAAAGCCGCGCCGCCTCCTCCCGCCCATCTGTGATAGGCGGACACTAATTTTCCCAGCAGCACAGTGTTCCGCCTATCACGGATGGCCTGTCATTCTCATCTCATGGACGAGGATGAGAGACGGTCCGTGATAGGCGGAACACTGCGCACTGACTGCTGGGAAAAAAGTGTTCCTCCTATCACGGACGAGGAGGAGGAAGAGGCGCGGCTTTTAAATTGTAATGGCGCCGTGCGCCGTACACGCTGTGGAGGGGGACACAGCGGGACACAGCGGAACCACAGCGGAACCACAGCGGAACCACAGCGGGACACAGCGGAACACAGCGGGACCACAGCGGCACAGGTAGGCTGAAATGGGGACACGGGCTGCAATGGGGACAGGGGGGTCTGTACAGGGGACAAGCATTGCTGACCCGTTTTCCACTTACAGTAGCTGCTGCATTTTTGCCCCTCGGCCTATACACGGGTCAATACGTTTCCCCATTTTTTTGTGGTGATTTAGGGGCCTCGGCTTATACTCGGGACGGCCTATACTCGAGTATATACAGTAATAAATAGCTATAAATAATTATAACAAATAATAATATAATAATTGTACATTTTATTCAATAATGTAATCAAATCAAAAACACTGAAATTTGTCCAAACAAGGGTGCAATATTACTAGTCACTGTAATACTAGACACTGCACATTGGTTTAGTAAACATCCCGTGTATGATACATTTTGAAACATGGGACTGCACAAAGTCCTACGTCACAACCGGGACAATCGAACCTGGTTTCCTTTCAGATTTTCTTTCCACTGTCATCTCGCTTCGAGCAACAAACCACGCACATCCTTGTAGGTGCTGACTTTTTCTCGGTTGATGGGATTTACTCCATGAAGTGATGACCAGTCAGGCGTTCCGGGTTGACAACGCCAATAGCACGACATCCAGCTCTATTCACAGCCATTGATGGTGTTTGGTGGTTCACAAAGATCCATTCGGCAACTTTCCAAATGAAGTCAGAATGAATCACAGGCTTGTCACTCCTTTTTTTTAGCAGAATGTAGGCATTCCACAAGCATTGCTCAAGAAGATGCCTGAAGATCTTCTTGTAGTACTTCTTTTGCTGTTTCCTCATTGCTGAGTAGAATGTAATTGCTTGGTCGGCTCTGTCAAGACCTCCCACGGTGTTATTGTAGTCTATCACTAATTGTGGCTTCATGATTTCTTCCCCACCTTTCATGCGTACCATAACAGGTGACCAGGTATTATGAACTGTACTCATTAGGTACACATATTTCTTGTCACGCCATCGCATGGCCATCTTTTTGCCTTTCTTCAGTTTCGTATTGCCAAACATTGGCGGCATGTCTTGCCGGTTAGCCCTAATGGTTCCATAGGCATCTGTTTTGCTTTGCAGAAGAAACTCACAAAGTTCAGGAAACGTGTAAAAGTTGTTGGTTGTTACGCAATGCCCATCTGCAGCCTCGCTGTGCCTATTTTCAGTCTAATTGTGCCCATTTGCAGTCTAATGCCGCGTACACACGGTCAGAATTTCCGGCAACAAATGTTCGCTCGTGTGTATGCTCCAGTGGACATTTGCTGTTGGAATTTCTGACAACAAATGTTTGAGAGTTGGTTCTCAATACTTGTTGTCGGAAATTCTGAACATGTGTACACAATTCTGACGCACAAAATTCCACGCATGCTCGGAATCAAGCAGAAGAACCGCACTGGCTATTGAACTTAATTTTTCTCGGCTCATTGTACGTCTTGTACGTCACCACGTTCTTGATGTTCGGAATTTCCAACATTTGTGTGACCGTGTGTATGCAAGACAAGTTTGAGTAAACATTCGTCGGAAAAAAATCCACGGTTTTGTTGTCGCAATGTCTGATCTTCTGTAATTTTGCTAATTTGCAGTCTCGTTGTGACCATTTGCAGTCTAATTGTGTCCATTTGCAGTCTCACAGTGACTATTTGCAGTCTAATTGTGCCCATTTGCAGTCTAATTGTGCCCATTTGCAGTCTCACTGTGACCATTTTCAGTCTAATTGTGCCCATTTGCAGTCCCACTGTGACCATTTGCAGTCCCACTGTGACCATTTGCAGCCTAATGGTGCCCATCTGTAGTCTCACTGTGCCCATCTGCAGCCGTATCGATGTGTTATGCAGTCTGTTCCGCCATCCATTGTAACAAAGCCCCTCCTCCTCCTCGTCTGCAATAGACAGAACGCTGATACAGTTTACCAGCATTGTATCAGTGTTCCTCTATCACAGACGAGGAGGAATATAAATATAAGGCTTTGTTACAATGGAAGGCCAAACAGACTGCATAACACAGTGGGAAACACACGCTGTTTTAGTAATGAAAGGTACGGCTCACTCGAATATAAGCCGAGGGGGGGTTTTTCAGCCTAAAAAATGGGCTGAGAAAATCGGCTTATACTCGAGTATATACGGTACTTCCCAAATTTTCTTGAATTTTGTGCAGGATGAGTAGTTTCATCAAATTCTTTGTTGTTTTCAAAGTGTAAATATTTCATGGTCAGGGAAAATCTGTACTCTGACATGACCGTGCCAAAGAATGGAGTGGCAAGTAATTTGTTACGTGTCCAATACCACTTCTGCAGGGGTTTCCCCACCACTCCCTGAAGTATTATTAGGCCCAGAAATTTCCAAATGTCATTTTTGGTCACTGGTTCCCACTTTCTGCTTCTTGGAAACTTCTGATGCATAGTAGCTAGTTGTTGCTCTTGGTACCAGTTTGTCTCAGTAACTATTTTTGCAATAACCTCATCGGTCAGAAATAGTTGTAAGTATGCCAAGGGGTTGTTTTCTTCAATGTCTAATTTCATACCAGAAGCTCCAGTAAATGGGAATCTTGGGGGCGCTGCGTGATCCGTACCACAGTCAATAGAGCACAAATTTCGCACATCACTAAGCTCAGTCGCAGAATCGTTGCTGTCGTCACTTTCAGTGTCTGATGACAAATTTCCCTACAAATCACTATCGCTCAATTCTGAAAGTGATGCTAATTCACTATCGCTGTTTTCAAGCTGATCATAAACCGCTTTTGACATAGAGGGATGCTTCTTGGATGCCATGGACATTCAAGTTTCCAGGCAGAAAGAATGGCAAAAACAATTGTAAAATTGCAGGCAGGGCACTGAACAAAGCACTAGGGACAAAACTGATGTCAAATGATTTGATACAGTAATGTAATACTAACAGATTACAATGTATTGTGTGTGTGTTGCGTTTTGTATTTTTTGAATTTGCTGCCGGTTCCGTCCCCATGAGTCGCGACGCTCGCAGGGAACGAAACCTGGAACAGTGGTACATCGGGTGGAGGATCCGGCCAGGGGACACAGCGAGAGTACATTGCGGGATCCTAGGGAAAAGGTAAGTACCTTTACCTGGAAACTGCGATGCAATCCCGATTGTGGCTTGGGGGTAACCGCTATTGTTACTGAAAATGAACCCCGAGCCACACTTGGGAATACCGCCAGGGAGGTTAATGTCTAAGCCGATGGCAACAAAAGTGAATACACCCCTAAGTGAAAATGTCCAAATTGGACCCAATGTGCCAATATTTTGTGTGGCCACCATTATTTTCCAGCACTGCCTTAGCCTTCTTGGTCATGGAGTTCACCAGAGTTTCGCAGGTTGCCACTAGAGTCCTCTTCCACTCCTCCTGGACAACATCACGGAGCTGGTGGATGTTAGAGACCTTGCGCTCCTCCACCTTCCATTTGAGGATGCCCCACAGATGCTCAATAGGTGTCAGGAGAGGAGCCTAAACACAGGCATCCAACACAAGTGAACAGATCAATGGGCTGCACTAAAGGAATCAGGCTCCAAAGGTAGTGATAAAGATATATATTTATTAAATAATAAAGACACACGTGAACACAGCAACCACAAACAAGCAAGAACGCAAATAACACAGCAAACCCCAAAGCCCTAATCTAACTAACTAACTAACAATACACTCAAGAAAATGGAACATAAATATATATATACAAGGCTGGGAGAAGAGACCAAGGGGGAAACAGGAAGCAAGGGAAAATCAAGGCAGGAAACAGGGGACGGGTCTCAGGAACCAGGTAAGGGGGACAACATCCAGGACAGGGCAGGAAGCGGATCAGGGATGAGGGGTCAGGTTTCAGGTTTCAGGTTTCAGAACAGGCAAAGACAAGGCTACAGGAAGGAATACTGAAGCCCTGAGCTTCAGTGAAGGACAGGCTTATATAGTCTCAGCAGTTCAACAGGTGCAGCTTGATTACTGGCATGTCCATCTGCTGGGAGACCCCCCGCTGGTGGCCACCAGAACTGCACCCTTTGATGCCGAAGGAAGTAGTGACACCACCAGGCGATCCAGGTAATAACACCATTCCTGACAATGTCCATCGGCTAGGAGACCCCTGCTGGTGGCCACCAGAACTGCACCATTTGATGCTGAAGGAAACAGTGACACCAGCAGGCGATCCAGGTAATAGCACCGTTCCTGACAGTTCCCCCCCCTAAGGAGTGGCCTCCGGACACTCCATACTGCCGTAGATCTGGCAGTGCGTGAAGAGTCCCAAAAAGTCTCCTCTGTGACTGCAGACTTCTTTGCGCTCTCCGGCCAGAGTCTCTTAACCTACTAGGAGGCGTGCCACCCGAGTCCGACAATGGGACATGGATCCCACCACCAGGGTCTGGAAGTTTAGATCTGGAAATAAAAACAGACAGGGCAGCAGGCACCAGGTCATCAGGCTGGGCAGCGAGCTTCGGGTCATCAGGCTGGGCAGCAGACAGTGGCTCATCAGGCTGGGCAGCAGACAGTGGCTCATCAGGCTGGGCAGCAGACAGGAACTCATCAGGCTGGGCAGCAGACAGGAACTCATCAGGCTGGGCAGCAGACAGGAACTCATCAGGCTGGGCAGCAGACAGGAACTCATCAGGCTGGGCAGCGGACACCAGGTCATCAGGCTGGGCAGCGGACACCAGGTCATCAGGCTGGGCAGCGGACACCGGGTCATCAGGCAGGAACTCATCGGGCTGGGCAGCAGACAGGAACTCATCGGGCTGGGCAGCAGACAGGAACTCATCGGGCTGGGCAGCAGACAGGAACTCATCGGGCTGGGCAGCAGACAATGGCTCATCAGGCTTGGCAGCAGACACGGGCACATCAGGCTGGGCAGCAGACACGGGCACATCAGGCTGGGCAGCAGACACGGGCACATCAGGCTGGGCAGCAGGCACGGGCACATCAAGCTGGGCAACAGGCACGGGCACATCAAGCTGGGCAACAGGCACGGGCACATCAAGCTGGGCAGCAGGCACATCAAGCTGGGCAGCAGACACAGGAACATCAGGCTGGGCAGCAGGCACATCAAGCTGGGCAACAGGCACGGGCACATCAAGCTGGGCATCAGGCACGGGCACATCAAGCTGGGCAGCAGGCAAGGGCACATCAAGCTGGGAAGCAGGCACGGGCACATCAAGCTGGGCAGCAGGCACGGGCACATCAGGCTGGGCAGCAGGCACATCAAGCTGGGCAGCAGGCACTGGCACATCAAGCTGGGTAGCAGGCACGGGCACATCAAGCTGGGTAGCAGGCACGGGCACATCAGGCTGGGCAGCAGGCACGGGCACATCAGGCTGGGCAGCAGGCACGGGCACATCAGGCTGGGCAGCAGGCAGCGGGTCATCAGAATGGAAGGCAGGCAGCGGGTCATCAGACTGGAGAACTGGCAGCGGTTCATCAGACTGGAGAACTGGCAGCGGGTCATCAGACTGGAGAACTGGCAGCGGGTCATCAGACTGGAGAACTGGCAGCGGGTCATCAGACTGGAGAACTGGCAGCGGGTCATCAGACTGGAAAACTGGCAGCGGGTCATCAGACTGGAAAACTGGCAGCGGGTCATCAGACTGGAAAACTGGCACCAGGACATCAGACTGGAAAACTGGCACCAGGACATCAGACTGGAAGGCTGGGACGTCAGGCTGGAACATCAGGCTGGAAGGCCGGCACCAGGACATCAGACTGGAAGGCTGGGACGTCAGGCTGGAGGGCTAGGACATCAGACTGGAAGGCTGGAACGTCAGGCTGGAGGGCTGGCACCAGGACATCAGACTGGAAGGCTGGGACATCAGGCTGGAAGGCCGGCACCAGGACATCAGACTGGAAGGCTGGGACATCAGGCTTGAGGGCTGGAACATCAGGCTGGAAGGCTGGCACCAGGACATCAGGCTGGAAAGGCTGGGACATCAGGCTGGAAGGCCGGCAACGGGACATCAGACTGGAAGGCTGGGACGTCAGGCTGGAAGGCTAGGACATCAGACTGGAAGGCTGGAATGTCAGGCTGGAGGGCTGGCACCAGGACATCAGACTGGAAGGCTGGGACATCAGGCTTGAGGGCTGGAACATCAGGCTGGAAGGCTGGCACCAGGACATCAGACTGGAAGGCTGGGACATCAGGCTGGAAGGCCGGCAACGGGACATCAGACTGGAAGGCTGGGACATCAGGCTGGAAGGCTAGGACATCAGACTGGAAGGCTAGGACATCAGACTGGAGGGCTGGCACCAGGACATCAGGCTGAAAGGCTGGGACGTCAGGCTTGAAGGCTGGGACATCAGGCTGGAAGGCTGGAACGTCGGGCTGGATTGCTGGCACCTCCGGCTGGAACTCTGGCGCTTCAGGCTGGGACAGATTAGTGGGTGTGGAGGCAGATTGGATTACTGGCAGGATCGTTTTGGTTGGGAAGAACTTTTGTTTTTTCTTTGACTTGGTCGCTGAAGCTTTGTAGGTGGGGGGTGCAGCAGACAGGAAAGGAGGATTGGAATATGGCAGAGAAGAGGTAACAGTAGCTGGGGGAAGTTTTTGTGAATTTGTAGGCAACTGAGAAGAGGCAGGGGGGTTAAATGCAGGATAGGTACAGGGAGTAGAAACTGGATATGAGTATTTGGTTGGGAGCAGTGTATACTGGGTGGAAACTGGGTTTGGTATGGGTGATGGGGAAACATACATTCGGGTAGGCTGGTGTCTGATGGCAGAAGTGGTTTGTTTGGCTGGGGCTAATTGCATCATGCCAGACCATGCTGAAAGTATGGGTTGTACAAATTGTGGTTTCAAGTTTCCCTGTCTAATAAAAGACTGAGCAGACACAATGGATTCAGAAATCACCTGTGGGGAACAGCCAGAGTAGTGCTCACAAAAGTCGTCGGGATCATCTTCAAAAAGCCATACTAGGGATACAACCTGATTCATATCAAAAGGGGGAGTGAAATCATCATGGCCCTCAGGAATACAGGGCAGGGCCAGCTCGGTACAAATCTGGATCAGAGGCTGCACGTCCTCAAAAAGAAAACTGCCCTGATCAACGAAAACATGGGCTATACTGATGCCCTCCAGTAGTTGCTCCCTAGTATAGCCACCCAAAGTCTGATAACAAAAAACTCTGTCATCCGTTGCCAGGAGCGAGAGGTACAAAATATCTTCCAGATGCATTTTTCCTGGCATAGCAAGTGTCCAGACCCAATTCCCAAGTGCAGCCGATCTGTTTGTATGGCTTCAGTATTCTGTCAGGAGAGGAGCCTAAACACAGGCAACCAACACAAGTGAACAGATCAATGGGCTGCACTAAAGGAATCAGGCTCCAAAGGTAGTGATAAAGATATATATTTATTAAATAATAAAGACACACGTGAACACAGCAACCACAAACAAGCAAGAACGCAAATAACACAGCAAACCCCAAAGCCATAATCTAACTAACTAACTAACAATACACTCAAGAAAATGGAACATAAATATATATATACAAGGCTGGGAGAAGAGACCAAGGGGGAAACAGGAAGCAAGGGAAAATCAAGGCAGGAAACAGGGGACGGGTCTCAGGAACCAGGTAAGGGGGACAACATCCAGGACAGGGCAGGAAGCGGATCAGGGATGAGGGGTCAGGTTTCAGGTTTCAGGTTTCAGGTTTCAGAACAGGCAAAGACAAGGCTACAGGAAGGAATACTGAAGCCCTGAGCTTCAGTGAAGGACAGGCTTATATAGTCTCAGCAGTTCAACAGGTGCAGCTTGATTACTGGCATGTCCATCTGCTGGGAGACCCCCGCTGGTGGCCACCAGAACTGCACCCTTTGATGCCGAAGGAAGTAGTGACACCACCAGGCGATCCAGGTAATAACACCATTCCTGACAATGTCCATCGGCTGGGAGACCCCTGCTGGTGGCCACCAGAACTGCACCATTTGATATTGAAGGAAACAGTGACACCAGCAGGCGATCCAGGTAATAGCACCGTTTCTGACAATAGGGTTTAGGTCTGGAGACATACTTGGCCAGTCCATCACCTTTACCCTCAGCTTCTTTAGCAAGGCAGTGGTCGTCTTGGAGGTGTGTTTGGGGTGGTTATCATGTTGGAATACTGTCCTATGGCCCAGTCTCTGAAGGGAGGGGATCATGCTCTGCTTCAGTGTGTACATGTTGGCATTCATGGTTCCCTCAATGAACTGTAGCTCCCCAGTGCTGGCAGCACTAATGCAGCCCCAGACATGACACTCCCACAACCATGCTTGACTGTAAGCAAGATACACTTGTCTTTGTACTCCTCATCTGGTTTCCCGCCACACACGCTTGACACCATCGGAACCAAAAAAGTTTATCTTGGTCTCATCAGACCACAGGACATGGTTCCAGTAATCCATGTCCTTAGTCTGCTTGTCTTCAGCAAACTGTTTGTAGGCTTTCTTTCGTTAGAAGAGGCTTAATTCTGGGATGACAGCCATGCAGACCAATTTGATGCAGTGTACAGCGTATGGTCTGAGCACTGACAGGCTGACCCCCCACCCCTTCTACCTCTGCAGCAATGCTGGAGGCACTCATATGTCTATTTCCCAAAGACAACCTCCAAATACATAGTTACATAGTTACATAGTTAGCTAGGCCGAAAAAAGACACAAGTCCATCCAGTTCAACCATAAAAAAAAGAAATAATAAATAAAAATTAAATATATCGTACAATCCAATAAACCCCATTCAATACCCACAGTTGATCCAGAGAAAGGCAAAAAAAAAACAAACAAAAGAGCATGCTCCAATCTGCTACAGCAGGGGAAAAAAATCACTTCCTGATCCCCCTAGAGGCAATCGGATTTTCCCTGATACATGCACGTGCACTCAACTTCTTTGGTCGGCCATGGCGAGGTCTGTTCTGAGTGGAACCTGTCCTGTTAAACCGATGTATGGTCTTGGCCACCATGCTGCAGCTCAGTTTCAGGGTCTTGCTAAACTCCTTTTAGCCTAGACCAGGGGTCTCAAACTGGTGGCCCTCCAGCTGTTGCAAAACTACAAGTCCCATCATGCTTCTGCCTGAGAGAGACATGCTTGTACCTGTCAGCCTTGCAATGCCTCATGGGATTTGTAGTTTCACAACAGCTGGAGGGCCGCTAGTTTGGGACCCCTGGCCTAGACCATCTTTATGTAGAACAACCATTCTTTTTTTCAGATCCTCAGAGTTTTATTTGCCATGAGGGGCCATGTTGAACTTCAAGTGGACAGTATGAGAAAGTGAGAGCGATAACACCAAATTTAACACACCTGCTCCCTTTTCACACCCAAGACCTTTTAAAACAAATGAATCACATGACACCGGGGAGGGAAAATGACTAAGTGGGCCCAATTTGGACATTTTCATTTAGGGTGTACTCCCTTTTATATCCCCTCAAAATAATTCAACACACAGCCATTAATATCTAATATTAATGGCTGTGTGTTGAATTATTTTGAGGGGACAGCCAATTTACACTGTTATAGAAGCTGTACACTCACTACTTTACATTGTAGCAAAGTGTAATTTCTAGACATGTGCACAACAAAAAAATTTGTTTATTTTCGTTTCGTTTTTTTCGTTTCCGAAAAAAAATCGTTTTTTTCCTTTTCGTTTTTTTCGTTTCCGTTGATTCGTAACGATTCGTACATTCGTAAGTCGCCGGTGTTCGGATTCGTAACGATTCGTACATTCGTAAGTCGTCGGTGTTCGGATTCGTAACGATTCGTACATTCGTAAGAGTTATTTTTTCGTTGATTTGTTTTTTCGTTAGTTTAATTTTCGGACGCATTCGTATTTTTATTCGTACATTCGTAACATTCGTAGATTCGTAATTGGAGCATAATTCATAATTTTATGTAATGTGTATGCTATTATTACATTTTAATAATTTACGAATCTAAAAAAAAAAGTTACGAATGTATGAATTTTTTTGTTCAATAGAGATATGGAAATTGCAAATCGAAAAAAAAAAAAAAAAAAGTTACAAATCAAAAAAAAAAAGTTACAAATCAAAAAAAAAAAGTTACGAATCGAAAAAAAAGTTACGAATGTACGAATTTTTTTGTTCAATAGAGATACGGAAATAGCAAATCGAAAAAAAAATTACGAATCGAAAAAAAAAAGTTACGAATCGAAAAAAAAAGTTACGAATCGAAAAAAAAGTTACGAATGTACGAATTTTTGTTGTTCAATAGAGATATGGAAATTACAAATCGAAAAAAAAAAAAAAAAGTTACGAATCGAAAAAAAAAAGTTACGAATCGAAAAAAAAAGTTACAAATGTACGAATTTTTTTGTTCAATCCATTCGAAGCACGTTTAGCAGCACCATTGTAAGGGACACGGAAAATTACAAATTCAACAAAAAAAAAAGTTACGAATGTACGAATTTTTTCGTTCGTTTTCGTTTTTCGGATTTTCTTCATTAGTACATTCGTTGTTTCTAATAATTTTTTTTCGGATTTTTGTTGTTTTTCGGATTCAAATGATTCGTTAATCGGACTCGTACGATTCGAACGATTCGTTACGATTCGTTATTCGGATTCGTACGATTCGAACGATTCGTTCATTCGTACGAAAAACGAAAATAACGAAAAAAACGAAAAAAAACGAAACGAATTGCACATGTCTAGTAATTTTTTCAGTGTTGTCACATAAAAAGGTATAATTAAATATTTACAAAAATGTGAGGGGTGTACTCACTTCTTTGAGATACTGTACCTAGTTCCTCTGCTTCACCACCAACAAAACGACAATGGGTTGTCAAAAGCAGGAGGACATTGTGGAGTTTCCAGGATCCCCGAAAAGGGGCAGATTGGGGGAGATTAAGAAGGGCGGAGAAGTTTCCCGAGCCCCAGACATACAGCGAGTGTTGCAGTGCCGGATCTGAAGTGAGGTGTCTGCAGTGCCGCGGTGTCCAGGGGAGGTTTTGAATGGGAAAACTCAGGAATTCTGACTTCACTCTAATTTCACTTGTTGCATGTCAGTAACTTTGCAGATTCTGAAGCCAAAGACAGCCAGGAAGCTACCCTAAAATAATATGTTAGTTATACTGTAGGTGAATGTTACTTGATTGAATCTCATCATAATTTATCATCCCAGAACTCTGAGCGCTATTCCGTATGCTGTAATTACTTCAGCACTGTACAAGTTAACAGGTGCAGTTTTTGCATTATGAATCACCCTCAATGTTTTGTGCTAGGTATCACTTGTCCTATTGGCTAGTGGGTTATATAACCTTGCCCTAATCTACATAGTTTTTTATCCTTAAATTTGCTCATTCTAGTTTGTAAACTTTGTTTTTTCTTTGATCCAGAATTAGAAATTAACCTAAATTTTCACTCTTCAAAAAAAGTTTGAAAACTTACTTCTCAGATAAGTGAGATACCCCTACACCTTTCATAAAATATTTCCAGCAACCTTATCTAACTGTTGGAGATGTGGTATGACAAGGGATCGATGCTCCAAATATAGTGGGGTTGCCCAAAGATAAGATCACTCTCTGATAAAAATATTAGACAAATACCGTAAGTCACTGGTGTGCCTAACAATTACGCTATCATCCTTCATCCCTGGACCCATTTCCTGTCTTTATACTCTCCTAAATTTCTTTATCGCTGTAAAATATTTTATCCCAGCCCAGTTTTTTCACTGTTTGGATATTGTATTACTGGCCGAGGTGTGCTGACAGTTTCTAGTGGGCGCCGGCATATAACTTATGAATGGAAGGAAATTAAGTGTAGAACCTTGTAAAGGAAATGCTGGCCTTCGTATAGGATGTGGCACCAACCCTTCCTTACTTATTCTCCATTCGATCACCCATGCACAGCTAACCCTTTCACTTACTTATGTGACCATCAATTATTATGTTATTCTTTTTCTTTTACACAGTTAAAATCATAATTTGGTTAATTTTTTAAGATTCTTTCATATCATAGTACTGTAGTATCATTATCCCAGCACCAATTATTTAATTTTATCTTAAACTTGTATGATGATTAGCAAAAAATGCAGAATACATGATTACTGGCAATGGAAACGATGTTATAAATGTTTCTAACCAGTGCAGTTTATAGAATAAAACACATTTTATTAATCTGTATTGTGCAGTTTTATCTAAAAACTGTACACATTTCTACCTAGGCATTGACCTGAAAGCAAACACTGTAGATCAACAGCATGTAACTATATGGAGAAACAGATAAACAATTAATACTGTTTAAAAAGGTGAATAACTGTACCTGATAATAGCAGGAAATGAATCCTAGTGAGCCAATAAACAATAGCTGCAATGTACAAGTCTGTAACAAGTTGATACAAATTACTTTTAGCTTGCAGCCTGTTAAATAAATAATGCCCTCTAGTGGTCAAATTATTGTTGTGCTTTTGATTAGCTCTATGATAAAAGTTAGACTTGTGCACAATGGAAAATTTTGTTTAGTTTCGGTTTGTTGTTATTCGTAAAATACATAATTTCGTTCTGTTATATTCGTTATGTTACTTTAATACGTTTTCGGATAATTCGTTATTTCTGTGTCAATATTCATTATACTGAATCTCAAATCATGTCGAATTTATTCATTATATGCGCTATAATTTTGTTTGTATTCATTGAAATTCGATATTTATGTATGTATATATATATTCGTGATAATGATTTGTAGTTTGGTAGTCGTTTGTTTATTGAATCCATTAACACACACAATGACAATATCTTTTCTCCTCTGCTTAAATACAATACAGCACCCTTCTTACTCAGTTCTCAGGAATGCACTTTGCCAGTAATCCAACCTCGAGCACAAAATTAATCAGCTGATTGGACTGTAAGATTTACTTTGAGTTGACCTTTTGTTGCATTATATCTTTAACGAATTACCGAATTATGTCAAATTTGTTCGTTATATTCACTATCATTTCTTTTGTATTAGTTGAAATTCGTTATTTTTTTATTTGTACATTCTGATGCATCCGAATGTCCGAAAGATGCAAAATTCGACCGAATTTCGATTTGTTACGAAACTAATTGCACAAGCCTAATAAAAGTAGGTGCAGAGCTAATAGCGCAAATGCTACAGATGATCTACATAGACTTTTAAATCTGTGGAAAAAAAGGATGTTTATTAAATAGGAGTGTATTCCCCCCATCTAATATTTTGTAAAATAAAAGATTAGGCCATTGGAAGTTGCCCCTTTCTTGTCTCTAGAAACAAGAATAGGTATACCGAGGTTAAAAGAGAGGAGAAGTGGAAATTCTCCTAAAGAACAAATGTAAACTTGTCTCTAGAGACAAGAATAGGTATACTGAAGTTAAGAGTAGAGAAGTGGAAATTTTCCTAAAGAACCAATGTAAACTTGTATGTAGAAACAGGCAGTGCTGTATATCATAATGTTCCTTTACAAATGTGCCTAGAAGAAGTGAGTGACCGAGACTGGTAAGGAAGAATATGGCCCTAGCATAGTTAGCAGCCCCTGCCCTCCTCATCTCTACGATTGACATCAATAAGGTTTGCAATACGCACAGAAAAAACAGCTCATTTGTATTGTCTGTACTGGCATTGCCCAGTTGCCTAGAAATGCATTATCACTTGGAAAGTGACAGACAGGCCAACAGCTTTAACCTGCTACTCTACTCTTGACCATAGGCATGGACATCTGCCAGACCCTAGGTTGCTGCCTAGGTTGCCTTGAGGATAATGCAGCTCTGGTGCTTGTCCTTTGCTGCAAAACACCCCTTAGTGCCTAGAGTTAAAGTCACATACAGGCAGAATAGCTTTATACATGAGTCTTCAACGGAGTATTTGTTCACTGTGCCATTCTGAAATGCAGCTGTAGCATCTTTCAGCATTGGAGTTGCATCCCTGATTGGTCCCTATGCCTACCATAAATACTAATGTAAAGCCAGTAAAGGAAATTTAAAATGAGCTGTAGCACTGAGTTGTCATATACCAAAAGTCTCAACACATTCAAAATGTCTAAGTTTCAGCACAAGGGACAGTACGTATATTGCATGAGAAGTGTCCCTTGTGCTGGTTGCTCCTGTCTTAATGACATTTTCTGTTCTCTGCCCCTCATATCAGTGCGGTAATTAATACAGCCAATGAACCTATTATAGGTATTTGTCAGTGATGACTTTGCCCACCTTTTCTGCCCCCCTTCGATCTATGAATGAAGGATGGGTGGTTGAATGAAAGGTCTGCATATACCATTCCCAGAGAGCTTTTCATTTATTCAAGCTATAGTACAGCTTCTATAAACAGATCAAACGGGTGGAAAGGGTGGGCATAGTCACCACTCTTTATGAATACCTATAGGTCCAGTGGCTGTATTAACCACCACCACACCAAAAGATTGTGGCTGCAGGGTTATGGGGGGCAGAGGATGGAAAATTTCAGCAGCCACCCCCACAAAAAAACACTTCTCATTGGATGTAATCATAATCCTTTTGTGCTAATTTTAAAAAATGAAAAAGAAAATACTAACTTAATACAGCAATTAATACATTTAGCTTGTAGAAAAGGAAAGTCAGTTTATGCTTATGAATCAGTTGATGTAGGACAAAACGATCTTATGGCCATTTAATGAGTTCTTGAGTGACAGTAGGCTAAATCACAACATAACCTAATTCTAAATGGATCTGTGGTATAAACTAGGGAGGAAATAACTGGGTGTATTTCTGTGAACATAGTGGAATGTTTCTTACCCTGTGAGTAGTTCATTATTATTAAGGTAAGTGCAGATGGAAAGTGTGCTGCAATGTTCCAAGGTTTCCTCCCAATTCAATACTCCTGTATACATAGCCCTTAAAAGATTTTTTCATTACATCAAGGCTAACCTGGCACCGCTTACTTGCTCAGGGGTGATGTACAAATAGCTGTGCTTTTGTTAGACTTTATTCCCTGAAGAAAGGTAAATTCAAAAGGCAATTATAACAAAGAACAAGGATACCCTTGTCCTGCCACATGCCTGTGCAGTGTTACATATGTGTGTGTGTGTTTCGTCAACCAAAATACATAGAACAAAGCAGAAACGCTGAAAGGTTAACCCAGAACCAAAGCTTGCATTGCAGCAAAAAGTTTTTTTTTTAAACGATTTCATCCCAGAATGGAGTGCAGTATATAACAAATCATATTTCACTTACTTAGAGCATGAATATTTGTGATGTATGATGTTTCATGGAACGATCAATGTGATCCCATGTAAGGTGCCCTACCATGTGCCCTATAATGTGCCCTGTTCCCATTTAATGTGCCCTGCTGCCCCCCGTGTAGTGTGCCCTCCTAACCCCATGTGCTTTGCTCTGCTGCCACTCTGTACACTTCTTAACTCGAGTTTGACCCAGAATTGAGCAGAAAAGCAAGCACAAGTTTCATAATAAACAGGTACTTTTAATTATTGATTCTGTTATTTAAATAATTATAGCTGTAGATGTGAACATTATTCGGGGGTTCCCCAAGATCTCAAATATCTTGCCAAGGGTTCCTTCAAGGTAAAAAGGTTGAGACACCCTACTCTACACACACAGCCAAGGATGCAGATTTTTAGTACACATTTTCCTTGTTTGCTCCACTACCATCTCAAGCTCCAACCTCCTAAATCCAGGTGACAGGGCCCTTTCTTCCTGCCCCTTTACCTAAGTCTACCCCATCAGTTCTATGTAGCAGTAAAAACTGAACTCCAGGACAAGGAAAAATGTTCTTCTGCAGTGGGGCTGCACCCATACTTCAAGGGTTTAAGGCTAATTTCTGTCTTAAAGGACTTGGAAAAGCAATTTGACTACTCTAATCCTCCATGCAGCTAGACCATTCACAAAAGCCTCTTCTCTCCTGAACGTCAGTGGTCTAAGGTCCTCTGTTGTCATTAAGACAAGGCCCATAGCCCTGCACTGAATGTGAGAACACAAGACTACAACAAGATAAACGTTTGGATGGTCTTCTCACATTTTGGGACTTGTCTAGGTAACCAGGCTGCTTTCAAGTACATATGAACTTTAATGGGCCTTATTGCCGATGTTGTTTGTGAGTACACTTTTTTTTTGTTTTTTATACAAGAAAGCTATCACAAAGGTAATGTGCTAGGTTGGTTGCATCCTCTGTTCCATGATTTTACTGAATGTGAGGAACAGGCCACTTCTGGAGCAGAGGGGAGCACCATTTGTCGGGGGGGGGGGGGCAGAGGTACAGGTAAGTCAATGTGCGCAACACCACTGCAACTTTCCTTTTACTGGAATTATTATTATTATACAGGATTTATATAGCGCCAACAGTTTGCACATTGCTTTACAATATAAGGAGAGACAATACAGCAACAATACAATTCAATACAAGATGGTTAGAACGACCCTGCTCCTGCGAGCTTACAATCTAAGAAGTGAGGGTTTTTTCAAATTACTGAAATTGAGCTTAAGAAAACCCCCAAATATTTTAAAAGCCCCACACATATAAGCATAGACATGTTTTAACGCACCTTCTATTGCCAATTTTGGGTACTTTAATTTGTTGCCATTTTGTGGATGCATGCAATTTAAAAGTCTGAAATACTTAGTATCCATTTACTTAAAACAGTCTAGCAGTGTGCACTAAAATTAATGTAAGCGTATTGTTTACTGAAAACAAAGATTTGATTAAACAGTTATATTGTGTTTGGTCAAGCAAAAAAACCCCTTTGTACAATAAGCATCCTCGGCGACCTTACAGCCACACAGTGTGTACAAAAATAAATAAGCAATCTAAAAAATGCCTAAAAGCAGTAAAGCAAAGTATACCATAAAAAATCAACTTTACATTACGCCTTAAAGTGCTGTGCATAAATCAAATAAATAAAATTAATAATAAATTCAAGGTGCTCAAGCAAAAAATCCTCCAATCTGATGGATCAGCAATATACGATTTTGTGTTGACTCTCCGTGAGTAATCCGCAAACTTCCACCTTAAGTGACACAGTGTTACAGGGATTGGCCCCTTTTTGGGGGTGCACTCACCAGAGGTATGCTTATCTTTCTCCAGTGTGGTTATATACAGTTGTGCATGTAATTAAACAAGGGGCCACATAGCGTAATATTGCTAAACAAACTTCATTTATTAAAAATTAATATTTTTCCCTAAACAAAAAAACTTCCCCCTAGGGGGTTAAGCGTACCAGCAATAGTTAAAATATCAGCATTGGATAAATGTATGTATGGACGGTACTGTGCCTGCTCTCTAGCGCCGGATGCGGAGCCTTTCCAGTTTCCTCAGAGAGAAAGAGTGGCGTCCTTCCTGTCCGGACCCGCTGGAGCGCACCGTGAACCGCAAACGTATGACGTCACTTCCTGTTGACCTACGCCCTGACGCGTTTCGTCATTTCCGACTTCTTCTCGAGGGCGTAGGTCACCAGGCAGGAAGTGAGGTATAAATACACTGTGGGTTGAGGAAAACATCCAATCAGCCGGCGGATCTGTTCCCCAATGGGCGTCAACATTCTCCAGCCCTGTAGTCAACACTAGAGGCCCACTGCGGACAGTCTCAGCCTGATGGCATCTCACCCATCATGTAGTTTAACAACAACTTTACATTCCTAAAAAGTTTAAAAGGTGGACAAGGACATGTTAAATGCCAGGTCATACATTTAGATATGGATTTTAGGCCATGGAGTAATATATGTGGGTGATGCTGTGTGTGAGGATGATCTCACATCCATTATGTATATTATCAGGCCCCATCTGTGGTGATGGAATATCATATAATGGGGGCACCATATAGATCCCCATCTGTGGCGGCCGATTGCCACACAATATTGTTTTATTTTCTGATATTATGCAGTTAATGTTAATGTTCCTTCCAGATAAAATCAAGCGCATGACAAACAATCCAAAATGTACCACATGGGAGCTTGTGAAATGTATGACCTGGGAGGTGTATTGGATCTCCTATGTGTACAGGTTATAGACTGGGGTGTGCAGTTATGTATCGCTTATGAAGCAGTTTATGCCTATGTTTAGACCTTTTGGAGAGAGTACAGATGAGAGGTACCATATGTATCTATATGGTGTAACCCTTTAGGGTCCCATTTTAAAATGTAATGAGACATATTGAAGCCCATCATGCGTACTTTTACAGATAGATGAGACCACACGGGGGTACACCTGATAATATACATAATGTTATTCGATGTGATGTTTCCATCCACATCGAATAACCTCACAATTAAGCAGTTTATAACAATAGCATCACCCATCATATAGGTCGTACAAAGAGACAACTAAAAGTACGCATAGCGGAACACGTACACAATATAAAGATTGGCTTCAGAGATCACAAAATCATTACATTTTAAAATGAAAACTACATGGACCCTAAAGGGTATCGAGCAGGACCCTAACATATGGTACGTGGGCTCTCAAAACGGAGATGGAATTGTAGACGTACTCTCTCCAAAAGGTTAAACATAGAGTTGGACATAAACTGCTTCATAAGCGATACATAACTGCACACCCAGTCTATAACCTGTACACATAGGAGATCCAATACACCTCCCAGGTCATACATTTCACAAGCTCCCATGTGGTACATTTTGGATTGTTTGTCATGCGCTTGATTTTATCTGGATGTTAAAGGAACATTAACATTAACTGCATAATATCAGAAAATAAAACAATATTGTGTGGCAATCGGCCGCCACAGATGGGGATCTATATGGTGCCCCATTATATGATATTCCATCACCACAGATGGGGCCTCATAATTGTGAGATCATCCTAGACCCACACTCCATGGCCTAAAATCCATATCTAAATGTATGACCTAACTTATTATTAATGGCATTTAACATGTCCTTGTCCACCTTTTAAACTTTTTAAACTATTTTTTAATTTATTTTTTAGTAATTTTAAATTATCTGCAAAGTATTTATTATATTGTAAACTCATTTATTAGACCCACTCGTATATATGTTTTTATTAATGGAAGAAATTAATTTTATATGGTCTTAAGTTAATTTTATGAGTATATAAGCAGTGGCTCTCTATTATTTATTTATTCATTTTTATTATTCAGCCGTTTTACATTTTGCACTCAGCAGTAGTTCCGACTGCAGTGCACTGAATATGATTTATATAACTACAATATAAATCTTTGTTTGTGGAGATGCCCGCACTAACATGTGATTGTTGGTGCGTCCTGCTCAAAAGTCTAGCAGTAACACATATAGCATCCCGCAGTAAGATGTGGGTTATCGGTATAAATTATCCTCCCCCTGGATATAGGGGTATATACATATGCATATAAATCTGCTAGTACTGACAACGCAACCCGGCTGCACAATATGTTCATGTTCCTTTGACATCACATTATATGTGCAGAACGGGTTAATTTGGGTGACTTCAGGCACATCCATATCAATTTATATGCAGATAACTACTAATATAGTCCGTGCATCAACACACATAAATACTGTCAGTTGATTACGATCTGTACTTATATACAAGTATTTACAGTACACTTTCTATCATTGAAGATGGATTCATGGGACATCCACACAACCCGTTCTGCATGCTGTAATGCCCAACACTAATATAATTTATTGTTTTGGCCACTAGATATGGCCGGCATTAATATGCATTCATAAATATTCTTGGAATGTAAAGTTGTTGTTAAACTACATGATGGGTGAGATGCCATCAGGCTGAGACTGTCCGCAGTGGGCCTCTAGTGTTGACTACAGGGCTGGAGAATGTTGACGCCCATTGGGGAACAGATCCGCCGGCTGATTGGATGTTTTCCTCAACCCACAGTGTATTTATACCTCACTTCCTGCCTGGTGACCTACGCCCTCGAGAAGAAGTCGGAAATGACGAAACGCGTCAGGGCGTAGGTCAACAGGAAGTGATGATATGTTTGCGGTTCACGGTGCGCTCCAGCGGGTCCGGACAGGAAGGACGCCACTCTTTCTCTCTGAGGAAACTGGAAAGGCTCCGCATCCGGCGCTAGAGAGCAGGCACAGTACCGTCCATACATACATTTATCCAATGCTGATATTTTAACTATTGCTGGTACGCTTAACCCCCTAGGGGGAAGTTTTTTTGTTTAGGGAAAAATATTAATTTTTAATAAATGAAGTTTGTTTAGCAATATTACGCTATGTGGCCCCTTGTTTAATTACATGCACAACTGTATATAACCACACTGGAGAAAGAGGCTGATGCACTGGAGGTATCCATGCGCGGGTGAATGCAGTAGCAGATGCTGGTGGAGAAGGTCTCTCTGGGTATAATACTACAGGCGTATTTTGAGCATACCTCTGGTGAGTGCACCCCCAAAAGGGGCCAATCCCTGTAACACGGTGTCACTTAAGGTGGAAGTTTGCGGATTACTCACGGAGAGTCAACACAAAATCGATTGTCACATGCTATTTTGAACTGTCACTTTCGTCATATTGCTGATCCATCAGATTGGAGGATCTTTTGGTTGTCACGCGGACTTTTTTTGTTGATATTTATTTGATGAAAACACGCAGTGCAATTCACTCATCGATCAAACTCGTTTATTTATATTTGTTCACGTGCACCTTGAATTTATTATTAATTTTTATTTATTTGATTTATGCACTCAGCACTTTAAGGCGTAATGTAAAGTTGATTTTTTATGGTATACTTTGCTTTACTGCTTTTAGGCATTTTTTAGATTGCTTATTTATTTTTGTACACACTAAATGTACATATATGCACTAATCTTTCAATTTTAGTTGAAAATTAGTACCTAGCGCTGCTATAGGTATCTGTTTTTAATCGCTGAATGATTATCTTTCACCGATTCACTCATTTATTTGTTTATTATTTGATTGTTTGACCTGTTCATACTTTTATATAATACCGCACCTTATAGCTATATTTATTTATATTTATATCTATTTATTTATTTATTCATTTATTGATTGAGTGATACTACTCTTTCCACTTTATCAGTTTTTTCTGATACCCAAGCGCTGCTACAATATTGGTACAGGCTGGATGTATGTAATTGATTCATTTATTTAATTAATTATTCATTCCTCGACACCTGTTATTATTTTATTGTACACTCTATATAGTCTAGCAGTGTGCACTAAAATTAATGTAAGCGTATTGTTTACTGAAAACAAAGATTTGATTAAACAGTTATATTGTGTTTGGTACATCCTCTTACAGCCACACAGGTAGCTGTCTCAAGCAAATACTTATCGTTATTGACATGCCTTCATACTTAGCGCATACAAGGGTGTCACCAAGAAGTGGCCTTTTGAAGTGGACAACCCCAAGCCCTGCATAGGTCTGAGGATGGGAGGCATCTCTTACATCTGTGTAATTTCTCTTGTCTCTTCAAAATTTATTCCTGGAATGGTTAAAGGTAACAGGCTGCCAACTACTTCCAGGTATGGCATAGATAGATTGTTTCTGTAAAGAAAGGTAATATTCCTTAAACAGAGCTGAGTTGATACAGCAAATACACAGTATGTTAGATTGAAATCTAGCCAGCTCGCAGATGACGCCAAGCGCTTTAGTAAACATCAGTCGTTCTGTTTCATGCCTTATCTTTTCCTCTGTTTCTAAGGGTCCTGGTGTTTCTCAGACACTTCTGCTTACAAAGGGAAATGTTTTTATGTTTGCTCACCATGGGAAGTCTTCCCTTGTTACACTGACACTTCGAGCTGCAGACAAATAACTCCCTTGTCTGGTGTGGTGGATATAAACATCTACAGCACACATATAACTGATACAAGAAACAAAAAAAATCAGACAGGTAATTTTGCACAGAAAATAAATACATGATTAAAAAAAACATGTTTTTAAGATAATAGACAAATAAGGAACTTTATTAAAACAATGTGTAATGGAAAATACCCCTCCAAATATATTTAGATATCTCCTTTTCCAATTAATTAATTAATTAATTACTATCAGAATTATTCATTGGAACAATATAGTCGTTCTGTTTTAAAGTACTGAGACACTGCATCCCAAATTAAAGTGTAATAAAAGGCAAATGGGTGGTTTGTAAGGGATTTTAGAGGTGTTGATATGCAATTTAATACACAAGAAAACATATATTCTCATAAAAAATTGCTTTTATTTATATAAAATGTTATTTATGAAAACCGTATGCATTAAACATATACACTATCAGGGTGTATGAAGCATTCCAATTAAAATGCCTGTTGCCATCTACCTATAACATTTTCACTATTTTGTGAGATAAGTAGGTTTGTCCTCACAAGAACATCAGTGTTCACACGGTAGACTTGTGGGATTAACTATAACATTACATATAAGTGAACTCTGCTTCTTTATACAGTATGGAAATTATATATATTGGATGTGTGTAGTAACCCATACAGACGTTTATGATCCCCCAAGGGACTGCAGGGGACACAATAAAGAAGGCAAGGCAGACTCTCCACTAAAAAGTTGGCACTTGGGACACCATCAAATAGCAGTCTTCCTTTTTTTAAATAATATGAATAACTGCTGTAAAACAGCCAACACGTTTCGGCCGTTAGGTCTTAATCAGTGGTTATTCAGGTTGTTTAAATAATGTAGGACCGCTATTTGATGTTATCCCAAGTGCAAACTTTTCCTTCAGTGATTAATGCTAAGCAGAGGCATCGGCAGCCTGACAGTCTGAGCACCGGGAGCTGAGAAGTGAGAAGGTGGAAGCGCTAATACACCTGTCTACAGACTCTCAGCTAAAGCTAAAATAATTCTTGGTTTTACAACAGTATTAGAGGTACACTTTTATCTAGATTTTATGTTTACCATGTTTTGATGTACAAGGTTGTTTATAGAGAAATCTTAGTTGGATGCTGGCGCCTTGTTATTGCCAAAGGAGATTATATTTGTGCTATATCATACTCCACTAGAAAGCAGACATCGCACAGAACTCCAAACATCATATACTGTACCATGTAGAAGTTCTAGGCAGGTGTGAAAAAATGCTGTAAATTAAGAATGCTTTCAGAAATAGTAGCGTTAATAGTTAATTTTTATCAATTAACAAGCTGGAAAGTAAATGAAAATAAGAGAAAAACAAATCAAATCAATATTTGATATGACCACCCTTTACCTTCAAAACAGTATCAATTCTTCTAGGTACACTTGCACGCAGTATTTTGAAGGAACTCAGCATGAAGGTTGTTCCAAACATCTTGGAGAACTAACCACTAATCTTCTGTGGTTGTAGACTGCCTCAAACCCTTCTGTCTATTCATGTAATCCCAGACAGACTTGATGATGTTGATATCAGGGCTCTGTGAGGGCCAAACCATCACTTCCAGCACTCCATGTTCTTTTTTACACTGAAGATAGTTCCTAATGACATTGGCTGCATGCTTGGGGTCACTGTCCTGCTTCAGAATAAGTGAAGAATTGTGGAGGTTCCTTGCAAGTTTGGGGCTGCATTTCTGCAAATGGAGTTGGAGATTTGGTCAGGATCAATGGTGTACTCAGTGCTGAGAAATACAGGCAATATTATTATATTATTAATATTATACAGGATTTATATAGTGTCAACAGTTTGCGCAGCACTTAACAAGATAAGACATAACAGTTGCATTACAATTTGGTACAAGAGGAATCAGAGGGCCCTGCTTATTAGAGCTTACAATCTAAAAAGTGAGGGTCAATTGATACAAAAGGTAAAAGCTGTGGGGGATGAGCTGATGGAGGAAGTAAAACAGTGTATTAGTTAGAATCAGTATAGGCTTCTTTAAAGAAGGATAGATTAGGGGACAGTCAGACAGATTGGGGTAGGGAGTTCCAAAGGATGGGAAAAGCTCTGGAGAAATCCTGGAGGCAAGCATGGGAGGAGGTGACAAGGGAGCTAGAGAGCAGAAGGTCTTGGGAGGACCGAAGAGAGCGGCTTGGTTGGTTGGTATTTTGGGACTAGGTTAGTGACGCTGGGGGCAGAGTTATGGATGGCTTTGTAAATTATTGTTAGTACTTTGAATTTTATTAGTTGGGTGAGTGGAAGCCAGTGGAGGGATTGGCAGAGAGGGGTGGAGGACACTAAATGGTTTGTAAGGTGGATGAGTCTTGCAGCAACATTCATTATGGACTGAAGGGGGATAGTCTATGTAAAGGTAATCCAATGAGGAGGGAGTTTCAGTAGTCGAGGTGAGAGACAACCAGGGAGTGAATAAGAAGCTTGGTGATGTCATTAGTTAAAAAGTGGCGTATTCTGGAAATGTTGCGGAGGCTAAGGCGGCATGATTTGGACAGGGATTGGATGTGGGCCTGAAAGGACAGTTCAGAGTCTAAGGTTACCCCTAGCACCCTGGCATGTGGGGACAGAATGATAGATGTGCCATTGATCTTGACAGAGAAGTCAGGGGAAGGGGAGGAAATATTAAGAGCCCAGTTTTAGATAGATTCAGTTTGAGGAAGTGGTTTGACATGCAGGCTAATATGTCTGTTAGTAAATCAGTGATGCATGAGGAGACTGATAGAGACTGATAGGGTTTGCTGAGGGGCAGAGAGATAGATTTGGGTGTCATCATCATATAAATGGTAGTGGAAGCCATAGGAGGCTATCAGTTGACCCAGGGAGAATGTGTAGATCGAGAATAGTAGAGGTCCAAGGACAGAACCTTGGGGGACCCCAATGGTAAGAGGAGTTTGGAGAGGAGGAAGTGGAGTGACACTGAAGGTGTGATGAGATAGGTAAGATTCAAACCAATGGAGAGCGCAGCCATGGAGACCAAGGAAATTGAGGAGGAGGGGGTGGTCAACTGTATCAAAGGCAGCGAAAAGGTCTAAGAGTAAGTGTATGGAATAATGACCGTTGGTTTTGGCTGTTAGTAAGTCATGTGAGTTTTAGGAGGGCAGTTTCTGTGGAGTGCTTATGCCGAAATCCAGACTGAAGGGGGATCAAGAAGGTTATTCTCAATGAGGTGGTCGATCAGTCGGTTGTAAGATGGGTGTTATCTAGTAAGGCCTTTTTGGTATGGGAGTGACAAGCGCATGTTTTAGAGGGTTGGGGAAGATGCCAGTAGAGAGTGAGAGGTTGAAGATATGAGTTAAAGAGTGTAGGATAGAGCCAGATGGTGACCGTAGTATTTGAGAAGGAACAGGGTCCAGGGGGCAGGAGGTTAGGTGGACATTAGAAAAAAGTTTAGTGACTTCCTCTATAGTAGCTGGGTTAAAAGAGGGAAGTATTGATTGTGCAGGAGGACAAGGAGTGTAAAGTGAGGGAGATATCTGTAGAGTGGAGATCTCGAGACAAATTGTTTCAATCTTATTTTTGAAGTGATTAACAATCTCCTGGGCAGTGAGTAAGTTAGTGGGTGGAAGTAATGGAGGACGAAGTAGAGTGGTAAAGGTAGAAAAAAGTTGTCTGGGACTGCGTGAGAGGATGTTAATGAGAGTGAAAAAGTAGGTCTGTTTGGCAGTGTGGAGGCAGGAATGGTATTTTTGGAGGGCAGATTTATATTGGCTGAAATCTTGCTGTCACTTAGTCTTACACCACAGAAGCTCAAGAGCGTGGCTCTGTTCTTTGAGGCTTCTGGTATTGGGTTATAGCGGTCGGGGCCTGATTCTGTGTGTAGTGAGGGGGGCGAAGGTATCCAGGGTGGATGACAGTGAACTGTTGTAGACAGAAGTGGCCAAGTTGGGGCAGGACAAGCATGTGATTTTGTTGTGATTTTGTCGTAGGGACAATCTGTAACAGAAAAAAAGAAGAGAAGGGTTAAGATGGTGAAGGTTTCTACGGGTAATAGTTTGGTAGTTGGAAGGCAAGGAGGAGGAAGATAAGGAGAGAGTGAAACTAATAAGGTAGTGATCAGAGAAAGGAAAAGGAATATTGGAGAGGTTGTGCGGAGTGCATTGGTAGGAGAATATGAGGTCAAGGCAGTTGCTAACAGAGTGAGTAGAAGTGCTTGTCCATTGTTTAGGTCAAAAGAGGATGTTAGGCTCAGCAGCTTAGAAGTAGCAGGAGTGTTAAGATTAACAGGGATGTTGAAGTCCCCAAGAATGATTGTTGGAATTTCAGAAGAGAGAAAGTAGGATATCCAAGCAGAGAAGTCGTCAAGAAAGCTTGATATCAGTCCAGGGGGCCAATAGATCACAGAAATTCTCAATGAAACTGGAGAAAATAGACAAATACAGCTTCAAATGAGGAGAGGGACAGAGAGGGGGGTGGATGAAGAACCTGAAAAGTGCTTTGAGAGGATAGAACACTACCTCCTTTCCGTCCACTAGGCCTGGGAGAGTGAGTCCACAGGAGGCCACCATAGGAGAGAGCAGCAGGAGAAGGAAAGTCAGATTCTTGAATCCAGGTCTCAGTATTTGCAAGTAGGTTCAGGGAGTTTGTGATAAGTAGGTTATGGACGGTGGTGAGTTTGTTACAAACAGAGCAAGCATTCCAAAGGGCACAGGAGAAGGGGAGGCTGGTTCTAGACAGAAGAGGAATAGAAATTAGATTGTGGGGATTGGGGCTGCTATCAGAGGATGGGGGTGCTGTGTATGTTGGCCGAAGGTAAATGATGGCGGTCCAGGATTTGGGGAAATATCTCTAGAAGTTAGGAGAAGCAGAAGGGTGAGAGAGGTGATATGGGAGTGTGACTTATGTGGGGGGACACATCCCAGTGTCCTGCAGGTTTTATTGGTATATGGGTTCAGAATTAGCAGGAGCTGATACATGCAGTAGGTGAAGACAGGAGTTAGGGCGATATATAGAAGCTGTGGGATAGAGAAGATGGGTGAAGGAGAGAGAATTTAAGGAAAGAGGGTGCAACTGTGAGAAAGAAAAGTAGGGAGTGCATGATACAGAGTGATTTGAGAGATTGAGAGGAAGCTTGGAATGATGAAAAAGTTTGATGGAGAATCAGGTCACCTGCAGTCTGTTTAGTGTTCTGCAATAGTCTGTCTGCAATATACTTATCCATCATGCCATACCATCAGGGAGGCATGTGATTAGCCCCAAATTTATTCTTCAGCAAAACAGCGACCCCAAACATACAGCTAATGACATTAAGAACTATCTTGAGGGTGAAGAACAAGGAATCCTGTATGTAATGGTCTGGCCCTCACAGAGCACTGATCTCAACATCATCGAGTCTGTCTGGGATTACTTGAAGAGACAAAAGGATTTTAGGTAGCCTACATCCACAGAAGATCTATGGTTAGTTCTCCAAGATGTTTGGAACAACCTACCTGCCGAGTTCCTTCAAAAACTGTGTTCAAGTTTACCAAGAAGAATTAATGCTGTTTTTTTGGATTTCTCTTCTGTTCTGAAAGCATTCTAAGATTACAGCATTTTTGCACACCTGCCTAAATCGTTTGTACAGTACTGTGTATCCACACATAACTGGCCAATGACAAACTTTGTTAACCCTGAAAACAACTGATAGAGCACATAGATGGTATGCTAGAGAATAAGATAGAGATGCCCTGATCCACAGCAGTGAGTGTCTGCCCATCCAATAGTACAAACTACCCATTTGCCTTTTGCTAAAACAGAATTATGCATGAATGGAAATATTTCTCCAAATGTATTTAGGTATCTTCTTTCTCCTATTAAAAAGAAGATTACATAAAGAAAACCTAAAGATTATCAGTTCTTTTGAGAGTTGCACACTTGTAATGCCTCGTACACACGGTCGGAATTTCCGATGGAAACAGTCCGATGGGAGCTTTTCATCGGATTTTCCGACCGTGTGTATGCCCATCGGTCTTTTTCTGTTGGAATTTCCGACGGACTTTGGATTGAGAACCTGTTCTTAATTTTTCCAACGGAAAACCTTTCTATCTGATTTTCCGATTGTGTGTATTCAATTCCGACACGCAAAATTCCGACGCATGCTCGGAAACAATTTGACGCATGCTCAGAAGCATTAAACTTCCCTTTTATAGTGCAGTTGAACGTTTTTTAAGGCGTGGATTTATTGACCGTCGGAATTTGGTGTGACCGTGTGTAGGCAAGACAGTTTGAGCGAAATTCCGTCGGAATTCCGACGGGAAAACCATCAGAGCTTTTTCCGACGAGAATTCCGACCGTGTACTGAGAATAATCTCCATAGAGAGACTCTCATATTATTAAAAGACGTCATTGAGAGTTATAGCTGTATGTTATTAGGAAGAACCTGCTATGAAAACTTTGTATTACCAGAGATACCAAGGAGAGCTGCAGATTGCCAAAGAGACACCCAGGAGAGGTGCACATTGCCATAAAAGCTGCCTCATTGATGGCCTAGTTTAATGACATAACATGTTCATCTGACATTACTACAGAGCTGCGCAGGATCAATTCTCAGAGGCTGCCCACCAGGCTCTGGAAGAAGTTTAGTGGCTCTGTCACTTTCACATAAAATGGCATTTTATATATTATCTGGCAAATTACCAGTGAGCAACCTTTGAGGTATTGGTCTACAGTAAGCTAATTAATTACATTACTGCAGTGCTAATTTCATGCTCCTTTCACCCAAACAAGTCACGCTTATGCCCCGTACACATGGTCAGATTTTCCGACGGAAAATGTCCTATCGGACCATGTTGTCGGAAATTCTGACCGTGTGTGTGCTCCATCCGACTGCTCTCAAATTTTCCAACAACAAAGTCCTATCGGACTTTTTCTGATCGTGTGTAGCGAATTCCGTCGGACAAAGTGCCACGCCTGCTCAGATCACATTACAAGACCAAAGCTATTGGCTAGTAGCCTCTACGTAGTCCCGTCATACGCAATGAACGTCACCACGTTCAGGATGATCGGATTTTCCGACAACTTTGTCCGACCGTGTGTATGCAAAACCAGTGTCGGACAAAATCCGTCGGAAAAAATCAGACGGATTTTGTGGTCGGAATTTCCGACCGTGTGTACGGGGCATTAGGAAGCAGAGCTCTAAATGTAATCTAAATTACAAATTATTTAATTCACAATGGAGCACTACAAAGCATGGGTATTTAAAGCTGGCTTTGGGTCACTGACTTCTGTTTTATTTGGTGGTTTGTTAGTACTTGTGGTATAAGGACATCAGGCAGCTACATGCTATGAGATTGAGCTATAAACTACTGCAGTATATTTGACAAGCTCTTGCACTTCCTTCCCCTGTGGAAGCATCCAAAGTGGTCATCTCTTCTGCCTAATTGGCCTTTCCCTTTTTTTCAATAATCTCAAGGTTAAAAATTATAGAAAGTGTACATATTAACATTACTATCCATATAAAGCAGTTAGAACATTAAAATACTTGAACTACAAATAGTACAAACATGTACTAGAAGGTAGTATGCACCAAGCTTTTACTATAGTCCAACCAGCAATTCATTAAATTATTAAGCTTCTGTGAGCTTAGCAGATGCCTAATTTCATCCAGGCCTTACAAGTTAACTGATGTTGTTAAATATAAGCAATTGAGTCATTGAATATGTATCTTTAGGGTAATATTTGGTACAGCTGCCAATCATTGGCTATTCCATTGATTAGGCAGTGATCAAATCATGTTTGGGGTGGACTTTAAGGCCCCTTTCACACTGGGGCGTTTTTCATGCGGTGCAGCGCTAAAAATAGCGCCTGTTCACCGCATGAAAAAATCCTGCCCCTTTAACTCCAGTGTGAAAGCCGGCGGGCTTTCACACTGGAGCGGTGCGCTAGCAGGATGACAAAAAAAGTCCTGCTAGCAGCATCTTTGGAGCGGGATAGGAGCGGTGTGTTCACCGCTCCTATACCGCTCCTTCCCATTGATTACAATGGGAGACCGCGGTAAAACCGCGGCAATACCGCGGTTACCGCGGCAATACCGCGGCTACGGCGGCGCTCTGCGGGGGTGTTTAACCCTTTTTTTCGGCCGCTCGCGGGGGGTAAAACCGCACCGCGAGCGGCAGAAAACCGCGGTGAAAACGACGGTAAAGCAGCGCTAAATATAGCGCTGCTTTACCGTCACCGCGGCTCACCGCCCCAGTGTGAAAGGGGCCTAAATTCCTGCATAAACAGCTTTTTTTTTTTTCTGTGGATCTGTTGTTCCTATGTAAACCCTTACAAACCACTTTGACCTACAGGTAAGCCTAGATTAAGGCTTACCTGTAGGTCCAAGAAATATCTCCTAAACCTACACGGTTTAGGAGATATTTGCCAAAAGACAGGCACCGCTGTCTATGGCGCATGCGCCGTAGACAGCGGCGCGCAGGCGCGCTGAGTGCGCCGATGTCAATGGCGATATGCCGCGAGTGGCGGCTCCTGTGCGCATGCGTGGGAGTGACGTCATCGTGGCTCCGTCGAATGACAGCGCCGGTGCAGCGAGACCCACCAAGAAGATGGAGGCTCCATACACAAGGGGACATCGGTGACTTCGCTGGCTCCTGTGTCAGGTAAGTGACACATAATGGACTACTATGCGATGCATAGTAGTCCATTATGCTTTACCTTTGCAGGGAAACAAAGAAGAAGTAAACCCATCAGGGTTTACTTCCTCTTTAATGTCCAGCACTGCGTTGGCCTAGCTAATGGCGTAGCTATAAGCTTCTGGGCCCAGATGCAAAAATTAAATCAATACTCAATACTCAATACCTTTTAACCACCATATACAGAAATGCTTCATACAATATGATTTGTGCACAGTAGGCACTCTTAATACTACATGATGATAATGACCCTCCTAGTCAGGGAGTACAGTGGTACAATGAAATGGAAAAGATAATCATTCCTGAAATAGAAACAGAGTGAGGATCTCAGTAAGTGGTTTCTATGTATGCAGAAGCATCTCCTAGAGCAACCTGAACTTGCTTCTTGAAATATTCAAAGACAAGCATGGAAAATGTGACTATAATTTGTATATTTTCTGACTCAGTATAAGTAATATCTTTTTTCTTGTTAAAAGACAAGTTTGGGTTTAAAAAAAAAAAACATACCAACCTCTGTGCTTTGAGTGATCACAAATGCTGATTGCTCAGTTCTCAGTCTACTCAGAGAAGAGAGCAGTGACTGTCATCATCGCTCTCTGCTCTTCTAGTATTCTGCACCGGGGAGGAGGTGGATACATCTGGCTCCGGCTTTTAAGCATGCACTGAGAGGCAGAGCCAGCTGTCAATCAGGCAGCTGGATGGATCTTGACAAAATTGTTGAGATCTTTCCAGAGTCTGGAGCAGCTGCGCCACATCAGCAGACAGAGGGCTGTAACCCACTGTTAGCTGGTTCTGGGTCACAGGAGAGCAGAAGTAAGTACACTCTTGTGACCCACAAGGATGGCCAAAAAAAGATTTGGCCATACTTTTCTTTTAATTCATAGAAAGCACAGCTAAATATTGAGAGGTAAGATGCCCTTTCCAAGTAAATCTGGCAAATTTTGCTTCCTCTTTCTTGACCATAATATGAAACATCAATGCCAACCAGGGGGGATTTCCAAACTTTTTGGGAACCAGCTGAGTAGATCATGCCAACAAGGGATAGGGTCAGAACAGTGAGATCATGGCAACATGCCCAGCCTCTCTAACTAGAGGAAAGGACCATGCCTTACCATTGGGGTTATGTGTTTGCCTTTAGATGGCTTTCTGACATTTTTTCTCTACATTTTCGTAATAACTCTGTTCATTATGTCCATACAATTTTTGCAGAGATTAGCCACACCGATTCATAATAATAGATAATTTTACATATAGAAGAGTATTTATGATTATAAAAATAGCTCTGTATATGGCTGCATTAGGAATCCTGTATGGCTACCTGCCATTGAAATGAATATCAATACATGTGTAATACCTACAGTTATTCTGAATAAAAATGGACAACTTGCTCCCACATTTCTTCTGCACGTTCAGATATATCCTAGACATTTTATTGTAAAACTGCCATGAGTTTCAACAGTAGAGCTGGACTCATATTTCACTTGATTAGTGAAGTTGTACCCAGGAGAGGTTTCAGCTGGTTACAAAGAGAGACAGTTCTTCGGTGCAGCTGCCAAGACCTGTCTGTGGAGGAAATCATACCAAATTCCCTTACAAATTAAGGTGGATAATTAAAGAACAATGGAGACCATTTAATGGTTAACCCATGGAGCTTTTAAAAGGCCTTCATATGTATTGCTGTTCTCATTGATTAAAGCTCTTCAAATGTCTGTGTTTGGTAAAGTGTTTTCACCCACTAAGCTTTCTAGGAGCATATTATATTGATTTTTTGGTAAAATTGTTTTCCAGGAACATTATGTTTATAGAATAGATTGCTTGATTTGCAAATCAACCAGATTTCCTGAAAAAACTCATATATTTATATACAGTACATTTCAAATCAATGTTAGTTCTTCCACAAATCATGGAATGAATGACAAGTATTTTGTTTACTTTAGTATACCTACATATGGCTCATTTTTGTTTTTATGTGAATTGAAGAAACAGCTATGAGTTCATGAGTTAGAACAGCAAATCGCTTACCACGCATGATGTATTTAAAGTGCTATCATAAATGAAACAAACACATATACACTGTATATACAGTTATTTGGTACCTAGAACTATCATTTTCAACCAGAAGTCACTGATTTCCCTCATCTGATATTGTAATACTGCATAAAGATTCTTGGCCTTTTGACATCCTCTAGAATAGCCTTTTTCAACCTTTTTACTCCCAGAGGAATCCATAAAATATACTTTAGGTCTTGGGGAACCCTTGCTAAAACCAATTAATTGGAGGAACAATGCCCCTTACATTGGTGGCTAGTTGGATTCATGCACCTTTACAATGGTGGTCTGACTGCTACCCTTACAGACAGACAAAAAGATCATTAATGTCTGCCAAGCAGTGTTGACCCTGGATCTATGCAGGCACCATCAAATAGGAGGTCAATCAGCTAAAGTAGATACATCATTTAATCTTACTGCTTAGTAAAATCTTCAAAATAAGATTTTTTTCAAAACAAAACAGTCCAATAGAACTTGGAGGGAAATCTTAAAGAATGGAAGCATTCTAACATAAAACAGGTTTCAGATCAAAAAGGTAAGTGATCTAGAAGATGGCTCTTGAGATTCACTTACTCCAGCCAAATGGCATAGCTAAGTCTGTCACCTCACTTATCCACTGCAGTTAAAGTGATCATGTCAGCACATAATCGTGTATATCTAAAGGCAAACCTGTTAAAAAAGAGGAAATGTACTTACCTTTTTGGCATTCCGTGTCCTAAAGCGCTTCTGTAATGCTACTTCCAAACAAAGCAAGTATTACTTTTTTCTGGGTGTGTGGATATACCTGCTCCCCCTCCACATGCTGTGGTTCCTTCCACTGGCTCATAATTTAATGCAGGATGAAAGAGCTGGCAGGAGAAACCCATGCATATGATGAGGAAAACAGGCATTTGAGCCATCTGACTACTCACATACTTGCTGTGGCAAGGGAGCAGTGAATCAGCGGTTGTCCATCTTCTTTCAGCAGGTACGTTGTTACAACACCAATGAATAGGTGTGTACTATCCTGTTATAAATTGGACCTAAATGCCCAAATTTTTTTTTTGCCTATTTATGCATATTCATTTATGTAAAAACACAGTATTATTACAAGTTATTGCATATGGTGGGGACTATATAGAGCAGGGATCCTCAAACTACGGCCCTCCAGCTGTTGCAGAACTACACATTCCATGAGGCATTGTAAAACTCTGACATTCACAGACATGACTAGGCATGATGGGAATTGTAGTTCCTGAACAACTGGAGGGCCGTAGTTTGAAGACCCCTGATATAGAGTATATATAACATGTGTCAAACAAGTGCTCACAGTTTTTACTGAGTATAGGAATTAACTGAGGTGTGCGCAAAAAAATCTGAGCAGTTATCTTTCCTTCTTGTTTCAAGACCTACCTCTGACAGGTATGTAAGCCTCCTCTACTAGTGAGTGGCCCATTCTACTCTATTTTGGCAGTGGTGCCTAGATCTGTGTGCAGATGTCATAATTATGGATTTGATTTACGGTTCCAGTGGATTTGTAAAGCCATATTTCCCTGTGTGATCTTTGATCTATGGTTAGCAGGCATAGAGGGGCCAAAAATTATTGGGATAAGATGACCCCTCACTTAAAATGGAGGGGTGGTGACAGAAAACAGCTGTAGTGAAAGTGTTTAAGTTGCTATAGAAAAAGGATCACAACAGCAGATGAGTGGATCGTAGGTGCAAGATCAGGCTCCTGCAGACACTTGCTGTCAGCCCTTACCTCCAATCAGTAATTCATTTATTCACAAGAATCTGTGAATGACGTGGCTGTGCGGATGGAGCCCCACACAGTCACGCTGTCTTTTAAATCTGTCAATGGGTGCAGAGAGAGGATTTCCCACCCACTGTCACAGAGCGGTCACTGGGGCATGTGTGTGTGTATGTGGGGGCTGCTTGGAGTATGTTACACATTACACCCTAAATATGGGTGTAGCACTACCCCCGGAGGAGCTGCTAAAGTTTGTTCAGTCTGTTACTCTCAACCCCAGTAACAGTCTCAGCCCCCTCTGGCACACCTGGCAATAGTGTAAGTGCAACAACCAATGAGAAACACACACGTTATGATAAAACAAAATTGTCTTTACTGCAATACCTCTGTGGAAAAGTAACAAACAGTAACAATATATATGTTCAAGGAATGCAATGGAGGAGCAATAACTGAGGTAATGCGTAATATAGACATAAAATGGAAAAAGAAACTGCGCTACGGGAAAATGTACCCAGGAAAGGGTATAGCTAGATATTAACAATACAAAGGTTTGAGAAAACCTGGTCAGAAGCTGCAACTCAACTGTAAAACATAACCACAGTGATAAATCAACAACCCAGTCTCAAACTGAAGGAGTGTACAAAGCAGGCTGACCACGCTGTTCCTAATTGGGCCTGCAGGATGAACAATGTGGAGGGGGAGACGTGGACCGCTGCAGGGGCTTCGATTTGAGATCCTTAATCTGAGATCTGATCCGTTATATTGGCCTGTGGAGTGATCTATCGAGGCTGCTGGTGTCCACCGTATCCCTTGAGGGTCCCAAGGAAGGCTAGCTGTATACAGGCACATTTTGACACTCTGTAGTGGGGTGTCATGTACAGCTGGTAAGGAGTAAATCTCAACAATCTTGGTGGTGGATCACTTCTGGCTGTCTTTTGAAGAATTTTTTGATTGGAAAATTGGACTGATTCCTTTATCTTTATTGCACGGGTGCAACATTCCAGCAAAACGCATTTGGATGCGTTGAGAAACGCACTCAGATGCGTACGCACTTTGGACCTATTTTTTAAATCACATTACACATTTCTGTGCTATCTAGGCTCAGAATTTTCACTTATCACTGTTTTCATTTAGTTGATTTGTGTGAGTTTTATTATTTTGCATATGGGATCCAATTTTTGATCTTTAATAAATGTTTTGGTTTCTACATTTACAACTGTATTTAATTGTATTGTGTATGCTCATTAATTGAGGTATAGTCAATTTGATCACGCAGTCACTATCACAATACTGTTGGGTGTAGCACAATCTTTTATTCACTTTATGTAATTTTTGGTCTAGCGCTACTCATTTCTTTTTTCAATGCGTAATATAGCTCAATACTATATTCAGGCTGCTTTCAGGGGATTCAAAACCTAATGCCTCGTACACACGAGCGGACTTTCCAGCGGGAATGTCCGCCGGACAATCCGCCCGTGTGTGGGCGCCGGCTGACTTTTTGGCGCCAAAAGTCCGGCGGACTAGGTTTTAAGTTTTGTTTTAAAATTGTCCGCTGAACTCGGCAGTCCGGCGGACAATCCCGCGGTTAGTATGCTAGTCCGCCGGACTTTTGGAAATGAACGGACTTTCGCGAAGGCAGTGAATGCCGGCAGGGAAGGGAACGGCGTGAAAAAAACGTCGTGGGGGTCCCCCCAAATCCATCTCAGACCCTTATCCGAGCACGCAGCCCGGCCTGCCAGGAAAGGGGTGGGGACGAGCGAGTGCCCCCCCTCCTGAGCCGTACCAGGCCGCGTGCCCTCAACATGGGGGGTGCCCTGGGGAAAGGGGAGCCGTGCGCCCCCCCCCACCCCAAAGCACCTTGTCCCCATGTTGATGAGGACAAGGGCCTCTTCCCGACAACCCTGGCCGTTGGTTGTCGGGGTCTGCGGGTGGGGGGCTTATCGGAATCCGGGAGCCCCCTTTAATAAGGGGGCCCCCAGATCCCGGCCCCCCACCCTATGTGAATGAGTATGGGGTACGATGTACCCCTACCCATTCAACTAAGGTGTAAAGTGTAAATAAAAAAAAAAACACAAATTTTTAAAAAAATATTTTATTGCACTGCATCGGGGGTCTTCTTCCATCTTGGGGGGCCTCCGCTATTTTACCTAGCTCTTTTACCGAGCAGAGGAGCCCAGCTACCTTCTTCGTCGTCGCTCCCGTCGTCTGTGGGTCTCGATCCCCCTTCGGGGGTCTTCCAGGGTCTTCTGGGGTCTTCCGGGGTCTCTTCTGTTTTTGCCGCTGTCGTCGCTTTTTGCGCCGCCGCCGCCTTCTTCTTCTTCTTCTTCTTCCTCTTCTTCTTCTTCTTCTTCTTCCGATGTTGACTCGTCGCTGTCTCTGGCCGGAATGGCAGAGCCGCGCTGTGTTGTGACTTATATAGGGACAAGGGGGCAGGGTCACAAGCTCATGTCACATGGTGACCCGCCCCCCTATGATGTCACAGTCCCAGAGGATGCTGGGACTGTGACATCATAGGGGGGCGGGGTCACCATGTGACGTGACCCTGCCCCCTTGTCCCTATATAAGTCACAACACAGCGCGGCTCTGCCATTCCGGCCAGAGACAGCGACGAGTCAACATCGAAGAAGAAGAAGAAGAAGAGGAAGAAGAAGAAGGCGGCAGCGGGGCAGAAATCGACGACAGCGGCAAGAACAGAAGAGACCCCGGAAGACCCCCAGACAACGGCGGCGACGACGAAGAAGGTAGCTGGGCTCCTCTGCTCGGTAAAAGAGATAGGTAAAATAGCGGAGGAGTCCGGCGAGAAGACCCCCCAAGACGCAAGAAGACCCCCGGAGCAGTGCAATAAAATATTTTTTAAAAATTGTGTGATTTTTTATATTTACACTTTACACCTTAGGTGAATGGGTAGGGGTACATCGTACCCCATACTCATTCATGTAGGGTGGGGGGCCGGGATCTGGGGCCCCCTTATTAAAGGGGGCTCCCGGATTCCGATAAGCCCCCCGCCCGCAGACCCCGACAACCAACGGCCAGGGTTGTCGGGAAGAGGCCCTTGTCCTCATCAACATGGGGACAAGGTGCTTTGGGGTGGGGGGGCCGCATGGCCCCCCTTTCCCCAGGGCACCCCCCATGTTGAGGGCACGCGGCCTGGTACAGCTCAGGAGGGGGGGGCGCTCGCTCGTCCCCACCCCTTTCCTGGCCGGCCGGGCTGCATGCTCGGATAAGGGTCTGAGATGGATTTGGGGGGGGCGTGGGGATTCCCTTTAAATCCACACCAGGTGACGGGGCTAGCGTGGCGGCATTCACTGCCTTCGCTAGCCCCGTCTACCTGCAGTTACGTTCTAAATGAACGGACTGCTCCGTGTGTGGGCAAGTCCGTTCATTTTCAAAAGTCCCGCGGACTTTTTCCCGCGGATTGTCCGCCGGAGAAGTCCGGGCGTGTGTGGGCAAGTCACACGCTCGGAAAGTCCGACGAAGCCCCGCTGGAAGGTCCGGCGGACAATCCCGCCGGAAAGTCCGAGCGTGTGTACGGGGCATTAGAATAACCCCAAAAGCAGAGGCACACTTACTTGGCAAATAAATCACAATATGGCAATCCATATCAGATTAGTTACCTTTACTCAGGTTGGCTCTATAAGTCCAGGAAGGAGGAAAGCAGAGGAATGACCCTCTTATGTCAGGACTCTCTCTTCTGTCCCCTGACACCACAGGCCCAACTTTAATCACTTTATTCAAATCAACATGTCATGGCTTAACTTCCTAGATAAACTGTCCCACACACCCACTGCATATACAGAGCCCTGAATATGTGTGTGCGGGTCTGTATGGCACCAGCAGCTTCAATCCTTTTAAAGAAAACATAAGACTTCAGCGAGCCACTTTTGTTGGTGCACTTAAACTCCACAGAGCATGCTGTTTTTTTGTAGTTCTATACAGTTAAATCTTAATGTGAAAGTTGAGTCCTGGAACTACATTTCCCTGTATGCTTTGCTTCCAATGGGCATGGACGCACATTGAGAGAGCTCCGGCACATGCACAGCCTCTCCTTGCACATTGAGAGAGCTCCGGCACATGCACAGCCTCTCCTTGCCTAATACCCGACCTACCAATCACAGATGCTGGGCAAACTGCTCTACACTACCCCGCACTTTTGCCCGAGACGAGGATCTGCAGTCCATCCAGCCAGAAACATTACGGACCTGTTTAAAACTAAACCAGTGGCCCGCAGCAGCGTGGGAAACTCCAAGATGGTGCCGTCCCGCCATGAGGAGGACTATAGTGAGGATTCCCAAGCGGCTCTGAGGACTCAGGTAGGGGGGAATCCCGTTCTGACCACCCATTCACCTTCCACTGACATGTCGGTGTTTGTTGCAGACATTAAATCCACATACTCTGTGACCATAACTGACCTGAAATATAACTTCCTAGTTTTAACTGAGAAAATGGCAGGAGCAGAGGCGGCGGGAAAACACAGGGATAAAGTGATTCACAGGCTGGAAAGGGTAACTGTCACACAAACCCACCATTTCACTGAGATGAACAGACACGTTGAGGACCTGGACAGCAGGAGCAGAAGGAACAACATACGTGTGCGGGGAATCCCTGAAACGGTGGAACCAGACCGGATCATCCCTGCCCCGCAACGGGTCTTTATCAGTTTGCTGGAAAGACAGGAAGATATGGGGATTGATTTTGTGAGGGTACACAGAGTGCTCAGACGGCGGAGCCCAGACACCGCCCCACCGAGGGATATAATTTGCTGCCTGCAGAACTTTACCCTCAAAGAGGAGATTATGCCAGGAGAAACGAGCAGATTGTATTCAATGGAGTGAATATAATGCTGTTCCAGGATCTCTCACAAATTACTCTGAAAAACTGCAGAGCGCTACGCCCCCCTGCTGGAGAAACTGAGGGAAAGAACTAAAAAACACCTGGAGGTTTCCATTTGCACTGACAGTATCCTGGAACGGTCAAAAACACATCTTATGTGCACCAGATGACTTACAGGATTTCTGTGAAGCACTGGACCTGGGACACGTAGCCCTCCTGGACTGGTACTCGGATTTCTAAGTGGCCCCATTGGAAAGAAGCCCCCCGAGATCCCCTTTTCTCTACGCCGGACAAAAGACAGCCCATAAAACAGAAATCTAAGGGGATCTAAGGCAGGAACACCCAAACCCTCAATGGAGGATTGCAGAGAGCAAGAGGAAGAATGACCCCAGTCTTGGCTGTTACTTCTTTACTTTTTTTTTTTTTTGCTCATTACCCAGGCCCCCTTTTTTACCCCCTCGTTTACCTGTACTGATCTTTTACAGGCTGTAAAACCAGCTAGCACCCCAATGCTTGCCACTTCTATACTTGCCTCCTCCCACTGACTCTCCCATGCTACTGTACTACGGCTACTGCTACTTAAGGGAACCTACTGAACTTCCTTACCACTGGTCACATAGAGTCAACTACATCTCCCAGGCCCTCCCCCCCTTCCCCCTTTTCCCCCTACTCCTTTGAGCAGCCCAACCTGGAGCCTCAGACGCTCCATACTGATGACTTCCACCTTAACTCATTTGCTATTTGAATGCAATAGCCCCACAGGGTTGATAACTGTTACCACTCTGTGTCTGGACACGTATGTGACTAACTGATATGACTCAGCCATTTGCAATGCAATGTGATCCCCTCTGTGCCTATTGGCTCGGATTCGGGACTAATGCAGCCCATCACCTCACGGGGAGGTGGGCTAGGGGGATAGTGGTCCTGGGTAAGGGGGGGTTGATGCCCCAGCTTACTGCCCACAAGATTATTTGTTAATACTACCTGGTTGGGTAGATTTAGAACTAGATTAGAATTATTTGATTACTACCTGAAGGCTGTGTGTGTTGCAACCTAGTTGCTCTTATTGGTTTAATTGTTTACACTTTTCACTGTTAGTTGAAGCTAGTGACTGACCACCCACCTGGTTGCTAGTCGCCTCCCCCTTCCCCCACCAAGTGACCCTGTACCTAGTTTGTTTGGTATAGGGCACACTAATCTACTACTTTTTGAGACAGTCTACCCTGTCTGAAAAGGGATATCTTCAGCCCCTTATACCTTTCTAAACTTTTCTTTCTACCTATCTGACTTTTGGCATAGTGTTCACTATTATCCGTATAACAGTATATCTGTCTGGATTTTGACTTGCTATCACCAGTTTTGTTTTGCAGGTTCGCTCCTGGGCATTTCCTCCTGAGTCCACCAGATGGCGTACTCGGCTCTGGGACGCAGTCCCATAGTGATTTCACACAACGTCAGAGGTTTGAATATTCCTGAGAGATGTTCCACCCTACTGAGGGAACTCAAAAAAGGTAGGTCACACTTTGTGTTTCTCCAGGAAACTCACTTTAAAACGCACCGCACCATGCCACCAATGATGACTCCAGATCCAAGAGCTTTCGATCCTGGTTAGCAAGGAAGCCCCTTTCACCCTCAAAGAAAAATTAATAGACCCGAGTGGTAGATTTATATTTTTAAGGGGTCATACACCTATTACGCGGCCAACGTATACTTCCCTGAAACATCTCATGTGTCTTTTTGCCAACGGATAGTGAAGGAACTCCAAGGGTTCTGGATGCCTAACTCTAGGCGGGATTTTAATGTGCCTCTGAACCCATTAGTTGACACATCCAACGGGAAGACTTGCATTACATTAAAATCCTTAAAAAACTTAAGATCCTGCTCCAGTCTTTACAACTAATTGACACTTGGAGCTGTGTCCACCCCCAGGGACGAGATTTCACATACTATCCGTCTCCCCATAACAGACATGCCCGCCGGGACTACATATTTATCTCACAACGGGACCTATCGTCGATCATTGCATGACAAATAAGAATTCAATCTTTCTCTGACTTCTCTACCTCACTAACTCTTGACCATGCTACACCCCCTTCGAAAACCCCAGACCTAGAGACTCAACGACTCCCTACTAACCGGCCCAGTTCTTCTCCCGAAACGTACCATTTCACTTACGGAATTCTTCCAGCACAACAACTCCACTGATGTAGACCCACTCATGACCTGGGAGGTGCACAAATGTACTATAAGGGGGGAACTTATCAGCATGGGCTCAAAGGGAAAGGGACAAAAACATTAAGGCACTGACTGAACATATTAAACAATTGGAAACACTCCATAAACAATCTCTTACTGCTCACATGGCACTAGAACTTCTAGATGCTAGGAAGGCCCTTCAACAGATCTTCGATAACAGATCAAAAAGATTTCTCTTTTAAAAAAATTTTTTTACTATGAATAAGACAGGTGGTCTGCTTGCTAAAGCCCTGACAGAACAGGCCACTAGCAACTTTATACCTGTATCGGACGAAGCAACGGTAAAGTAGATGTGACCACAGAGGCCATTGCAAAACATTTCCACAACTTCTATCGAAAATTGTACAATTTACCGCTGCAACATAGACAGGAGGGTATGCTGGGTGAAAGACCGCAAATTATCTGGGACTACTTACATAAAAGTGGAATGCCAACCATGACAGACGCAGACATATCACTTTTAGAGAGTCTGATTGAGCCATCAGAATTTAATGTGCAATTAAAAATTTGAAGTCAGGCAAGAGCCCAGGCCCTGATGGATACACATCCATCTATTATAAGACCTTTGCACACATTGTCACGGACCCGCTTAGGGCAGCCTTGAACTCTGTCTGAGCCTAGGAAAGTCACCCCAGATTTTCTGCTTACATTACTGTGATTCCAAAGGTCGGTAAAGACCCTGCAGAATGCGCCAGCTACCGCCCTATCTCATTACTAAACTTAGATGTAAAAATCTTTGCAAAGATACTGGCTTTGAGACTGACCCCCTTCTTGCTCACCCTGATTGGTCCGGATCAGGTGGGTTTCATGCCAGGGCAGGAAGCAAAGGACAACGTTATTAAAGCCATGCTACTAACACATGCGGCACACACACGGAACATCGAGGGGCTTCTTTTGTCTACGGACGCGGAGAACGCCTTCAACCGTGTTGCATGGGACTTCATGCTGGCTGTATGCGAAAGGGCGGGCCTAGGGCCCCATATGATGGCCAGGATCTCTGCGCTTTACCAAAACCCAGCGGCTAATTTTAAAATGAATAGCACTCTGTCTGACAAGGTCCTCATAACCAATGGCACCAGACAGGGGTGCCAGCTATCCCCTCTTCTATTCATACTCTCCCTAGAACCATTTATTCGGATGGTCAAGGCTAACACTGACATTACAGGCTTTGGGGTTTGGGACAGAGAGTTCAAGATAGCTGCCCATGTGGATGATTTACTATTCTTCCTGACAAACCCGGTGACCACCCTACCCAATTTAATGAAAGAATTTGCTCACTACGGTTTTGTCTCCAATCTTAAGATTAACTACTCAAAATCTGAAGCCATGAATATATCGATCCCAGAACAGACACTTACACTGACCAAAGCTAACTCCCCCTTTAGATGGGACCCAAGGGCACTGAAATACCTGGGAGTAAGGCTCACACCCCTACTAACCTCCACATATGAGCAGAACTTTCCCCCATTCATCAAAAACATTGAAAAGGACTTAAATCGCTGGAAACCTGGATATTTCTCCTGGTTCGGCCGTGCAGCCATATTCAAAATGACCATCGTCCTCTGAAGTCTGCAGTCGAATCCAAACTGGATCAGGGCATGAAGCACCTCTCAGGATCTGCTGCATTCTAGCTTGATCTATGGCAGAAGGTGGCATCACTTTCTTCAATACGATTTGATGCAACATCTTATTCAAGTGTCTGATGCATTCATACAGGCGTTCACCTTGGCATTGAAAAGCATACTCAAATCGGTAAATTAAGTCTGCTGCTGTCTCTATTGGCCTAAACGCCTCCTGCAGAATATTCAGGTAGTTTTGAGCGACGCAATCTTTCTTACTGGACTTCAGATTACGGATAGCTTCAGAGGCTGGGCCCTTTAGACTCTCTGTAATTCTCTGCTTATTGAGAGTCTCTGGAATTCATTCAAGGCTTGTGTGGCCTGGTCCAACCACTCTTTAAAGTTGTCCTCCCCTGTAGACACTTGATGTCTTTTCGGAAAAGGGCCTGAGTTTCTGATACTCACTTCCAGAGCATGTAAAAGTGTCCCTTGGCAATTTTGCCACAAAGTCTCCCATAGCTGCGAAGAACTCCGGCCCAATCATGGCTTCAAATGCCCACAAGCAAAATGACAATGCTGTCGTTTTGATTTTAAAAGTGCAGATTTTTCTGAAAAAATGGACATGGATACCGGACGGGCACCTAACAAGTGAGTTTATTCTTAGACTCATAATACTTTTAACATGAGAAGAAAAAATAAAATAAAATAAGT
>CM053027.1:284186726-284206216 GCA_028564925.1 Lithobates sylvaticus | reverse complement strand
TGTCGTCTGTTCTTTCTCCCCTTTTTCCACCTCATTCCCCTTGTCCACTCCCACCTCAACGGTGGTCGGCAGACTTTTAGCCGTGGCGTCGGCCGCCACCCCTCCCCCGACTGCTACACCAGCCTCCACTTCCCCCACTTCCATACTTACCCCTCCTGCTGGAGCATCCCTCCTCTCACCAAAACGGCCTATCAGCACCCTTAACCCTTCCAATAATTCCTGCATTTGCCCAGGTCCCCTATCCACCCTCCCGCTCACCGCTCGCGGTTGGTCCGTCTCTGCCAACGACGATGCGGGAGGTAAACCTGGGCTCCCCCCACTGTTACCTGTCCCCAACAAAGACTGTAAAACCTTTACAAAAGAACTATTGTCAGTGGACTTACCGGGCTGACCGGGCGGGATCCCCACAGCCGCTGTACGGGCCTCCACCGACGGGATAGGGCGACTGAGCTCCTCCTCCTCTTCCGACAACTCGCCTTCAGACCGAGAGTCTTCCTCCTGCGGAAAAGACAAGGCACGCACCTCGGAGAGGGGGTCCTGTAAGAGTTATGTCCCCGCCTGCCCGTTCCTACTTCGGGCTGCTGGCCGGTCCCTGGCTGATCAGAACTCCCCTGCGCAGGTGGGCCGGTTCGGGCTCCGCTCCTGCTGACTCGATTCACTGCCGTGCTTGCTGGTGGCGTCCCGCCATCCCTCGCTCGTACTGCTGAGTGAGTCCCCCTCCCCCCTTTCGTGATGCCCCGCTGACCCTTCCGTCCTCCCCCCCGACTCGTGCAGAGCCTCCGGGGGGTTCGCTGAAAAGGCACGTCCGGGGGCTGTGACCCCCCTCCTGGCCGTTGCCCGAGTGGCCCTTGAATCCCCTCCCCCTTGCTCGTGCAGAGCTGCTGGGGTGGACGTGGTCCCTGAAGAGCCTGATGCGCCGGCCATCTTCTTCCCCCTTGCCGCGGCCCCCCCACCCCCCCTCCCCCCAGTGTTCCTACTGCCCCCCACCTCGTGTAAAGGCGCTGGGGCTGTTGAGGCTGTTGCAGCACTGCCACCTGACATTAGGGATCCTCTTCCCGGTCTGTCCACGCCCCCCCCCCCCCCGCTGTCCCTCTGTACTCTCTTGGCTGGGGGGTGGATCGCTCCCCCCTGGGGCTTCTTACCAGTCTAGATGGGCCTGCTATGGCCCCTGGGGAATACCGTTCTGGCGCCCTGGACACTCGGCCGCGCTGTCCGGCGCCGCCATCTTGAAAATCCACCGCCGCCGCCCGGTCCTCAGGACCTCCTCCTGCACCATCCAGCGCCGCTGCAATCTGCTCCATGACCCACTCGGGTCCTCGCTCCGCCGCCGCTGCCCGCACAAATGTGGCAAAATCACCGCCGTCGACCATGTTGGTAATGCACAGAGGAGCAGAGTGAAAAACCTGCCTCCTCGTGCTCTGGCTTTCCCGCACTGCCTGCCCGACTCTGCCCCTCCCTTTTATATGGCAGCTCCTCCTAGCCCACAGAGATACCCACCCCTAAGTTGTTAACTCACTGCTAGCCAAATGTGTCACCTGACACACTGTCATGGGCGAACTTGCATGACATTTCCCTGCTGTCCATTATATTCCGGTCCTTACTTCAAAGTGGCCAGAAGTTAAAGCGGTTGTATACCCGTTTAAACATTTTTTTTTTTGTTAACTACCTGCAAGACAAAGTCATAATGAGCTAGTATGACTAGCATACTAGCTCATTATGCATCACTTACCTTAGATCGGGTCCCCCAACGCCGTCCTCTTCTCCCCCTCCGGCATCCATCTCTCCACAGATACCCTTCCGGGTATCGCCGCTCCGGCCAATCACAGCGCCGCTGTAGCGATGTGATTAGCCAGAGCGGCGAGGACGTCGCTCCGCGCATGTGCGCGGGACACTTCAACTGCGGTGAGCCGCAGTTGTGAATGGGGATTAACCCTGTAAATGCACCGTTGTCTACGGCGCGCATTTGTCTACGGCGCGCATGCGCCGTAGACAACGTTGTAAAAAATTCTTTGCAAATATCTCCTAAACCGTGCAGGTTTAGGAGATATTTCTTGTACCTACAGGTAAGCCTTAATCTAGGCTTACCTGTAGGTGCAAGTTGAATTTAAGGGTATACAACCGCTTTAATATGACAGCAAGTTTAGTGATTGAAATTGCTTTCATAGACGTAAATCATCATCACTGGCCAGTCCATTTTTTTATTGCAGCCACATTGAGGGCAGTTGGCTACACTCCCATGGACCTTAAACTTCTTAGTAATATTTGCAGCTGTAGTCACAGGAACATCAAGCTACTTGGAGGTGGTCTTATAGTCCTTGCCTTTGACATGCTTGTGGGCAGGTCAGGGGGAAAGGTTGGTCAACTCATCATGTCCTCTTTGTTTCCCGCCTTGTTTAATGCCAAGCAAGGGTCACATGAGAGGCCTACCCCAGTTTGGCTGCTCGAACCATCTGTTCTCTCCCTCGCCTCTCCCTAGCGCCGGCATTACAAGTGTGGGCACACGGCTGTGATAGCTTGTGGCTTCATAGCTGGGTGCCCACTTCATATGCGCAAGTCACGCCGCACCTCCTCAATGGCCGGGCAATCATCTGGGATCTGTGACGTGCCCCATAAGATTGCAGAGAGGGAGGGGGAGAGGAGAACTTCCGCTTAAGTCGCCTAGGCGACTCGAGCGGAAGTGGGAGCAGGTAGCTATCAAAACTAGGTACCCGCTTTCCCCCCAAAAAAATTACATGCCAAATGTGGCATAGAAAGAGCTGAGGAGTGCTCAAAGCGGAACTTCCACTTTTGGGTGGAACTACGCTTTAACCTACCTGGAAAAAGATTATTTTCTTCAAATGGAAATGGATAAAATTGGGGTGCTGCTGCTGTATGTAGGTCAAGCTTGTTGTAAAAGAAAAAAAATAATTCCACACCCATATTTTTAATGCCAGTGTATTCTGTCACTAAGGCTGTTTGTTAAAATTGTGTTGATAACACCAGGTACAGCTTTAAAGTGTTACTAAACCCTCAACAGTAACATCAGTCTGTATATGCAGTAAAGCATGCTTGTTATACTCACTGTGGAACCTAAAGCCCCATACACACGGTCGGACAATCCGCGGACCAGGTCGGTCGGATTTTGTCCGTCGTACTTTGTCCGATGTTGGTGTGGCGTACACACGGTCGGACTACGTTGTCGGAATATCCGGTCTGCAAGAACGTCGTGACGTAAGTCGTCGTCCACGAGATTACAAAAGGGAAGTTCAGCACCACGTCAGGCACCCGTTGGGCTCCTTCTGCTGATCCCGTGTTTATCGAGAGTTAGTGGAAGTTTGGTGACTTAAGATTCGCGCTTCTCAGTTTTCTGACTCAGATCGTTACTGCTCTTCAGTTTGTGCTTGTCGTGCGTATCTGTTTATTAGTGCGTGTAGTCAGTTCGCATTTGTTGGTCATTGCGGCCTATATCTTGATATAGGACGCTTTGATTTGCACTGCTTATTGTCTGCTCGTTGCTGGTATTCATTTCGTTCTTTCAGGCCTTGCTGTTTATCGGTGCTTTCTGTTTGTCCGTTCTGACCAGCCGACCTTTTGTGACCTTGTGAGCGATGTTTCCCGTGCGTACTCGTCGCCGAGTTCGTGCTGTACGCGGAATTGGTGTCGGGCTTTTAGCTTTGAGCCAAGACCCGTCCATGAACAGAGTGACGAGGAGTATGTGGACCAAGAATTGGTTACTTCAGCGTGACCAATTCTCGCACATGCCTTTGCTTCGTGAGATCCGGGAGAATAATCCTGATGATTTCAGGAACTTTCTCAGGATGACGGACCCCGATTTTCACCGTCTTTTGGCTTTGCTGACCCCCTTTATCAGCCGGCAGGATACCTGCATGAGACAAGCCATTACTCCGGAGCAGAGGCTTGTTGCCACGTTGAGGTACTTGGCGACAGGGAGAAGTCTTCAGGATTTGAAGTTCTCTACAGGTATCTCTCCCCAGGCCCTGGGAATCATTATTCCAGAGACCTGTTCTGCCATCATTCAGGTCCTGCAGGAGGACTATATTAAGGTAACATTTCTACTTGACTATTCCCTTCTATGTATGCTCTGTTTGCTAATGTCTTCTATTTTTGACCTCCTTCCCTAATTACCATGATTGCAATATGTTCTAATATGCTGTGCCCCTTTTCTCCTTCATGCATTTTTCCCTTCACTTACCTCACCAGCATGCTCTTCTGCCCCAATAGACACCTATGGCCTAGTCACTTAAGCAATGTATTTTGTCTGCTGCATAGTATTGTTTGCCCCCAAACACCCCCTAAAGTATGCACAAATGTTTGCTGTGTGGTTTACTTCATGTAGAGGCCGTTTTTTTTTTTTTTTTTTTTTTGGGGGGGGGGGGGGGGGCAAACTCATTAGGAACCCCCTCCCCCAACTGCTCTGTCAGATGGTACCAATCCTTTATCTGCTGGCTTTCCCAAGGTCCATACACACTATATACCTACCTCTTTATAGTGGGCATCTTTAGGGATGAATTCAGCAAAGCATGTAGTGCAAGGGGCTGCCTCCATACATTCCATTTCCTAATTTTTTGTCTTCTTTCCCTCCTATTAGCTTGCTTGGTAATTTCAGAATGTCACAATGTGCCTGCCTTTTTTTTGGGGGGGGGGGGGGGGGGGGTTGAAATTTTATTTTATCTTTCCGGGGGGCTGCCAATAGTGTTAAGTACAGAGGGTCTGGCCAAACTACCACACATTATTGAGCCATTTGCCAATCAATGAAGTGCAGAGGGTTACCTGTCCACCCCCCCCCCCCCAAAACCCTAGTTATTGCCAATGGCCCATCAGAAGTGGGGGGATTGATGGGGGGTGAGTAATCTGTGAAGGGGAGCCTCTACTTTTCTGTGCAAATACTTTCCAGCCTCCAATTTTATACAATGCTCTTGTTCCAAGATGTTGATTGTCTAATCTGCTTGCAATGTTTAGGTGCAAAGTGACTAATTTTTTTTGCTTGTTTCACTCCACAGTTCCTTCCACGCCACAGGAATGGCAGACTGTGGCCTCCCACTTTGCCAGCCGTTGGGACTTTCCTAACTGCGGAGGGGCAATTGATGGGAAACACGTCCGCATCGTCCCACCGCCCAACTCGGGGTCCTACTATTATAATTATAAAGGGTTTAATAGTGTAGTGATGTTGGCGGTGGTGTCGGCAACATACGAGTTTATGTATGTGGACGTGGGGATGAACGGCCGGATCTCGGATGGTGGTGCCATTACGCACATGGAGTTCTACTGGCGTCTCCAAAGTGGCAGTCTGTGCTTGCCACCTCCAGAGGAGAATGCCGAAGGACTCCCCTTCGTCTTTGTCGCAGATGAAGCGTTTGCGTTGACTCCCCATGTGATGAGGCCGTTCCCGATGAGGACCCTCACCCCGGACCAGAGGGTCTTCAACTACAGGCTGTCCAGAGCCAGAAGAGTTGTGGAGAACACTTTTGGCATCCTGGCCAGCCGCTTCCGCCTGTTCCTGACGGCATTTAACTTGGCGGAATACAAACTGAACCACATAGTTCTTGCCTGTTGCATATTGCACAACTTCCTCAAAAGACATAACAGGAACTATGTGGTGCCCGTTGGCCCAGATGTGGAGGGCCCTCCAAATGCGGACCTCACAGCCCTTCAAGTGGCACGTCCAGGCTTGCCCCCTCTAAATGCCCGCGTGGTCCGCGAGCAATATATGGAGTACTTTGTGGGTAGGGGGGCCATTGCTCTGCCTGACGATGTGTGAGAGGCATTTTTTAATAAATCTGATATTTTAACCAACCTCTGATTTCTTGTCATTTCAGTCTTCTTTTTAGCTTATTTTACCTTACATTTTTTCCCTTTGCCTTCGACAGTGGGAATGCACTTTCTGGGCAAAAGGAGGTAACAGTCTCTTCTTCCCAAAAAGATTATTCTCATGTTGTGTGTTTGCTACCTAATCTTTGTTCTAGAGAAGGTTTGTCCTGCATAACTGACACCCAAAATACTCCTTTTCATCACCAGGTCTGACATGTGTGTATTCTGAAAAATGCTGTGCTCCGTGTTTTCGTACAAAGCACTGTGGGTGTCATTTACATAAGTCAAATCCGCTATGCTCTACAAGTGCATTGAAAAAGTTCCCTGGGAAAGGAAATTGCAGTGCAAAGTGGATTTGCCTTTAGTAAATAACACCCATTGCCCCCCATATCCTTTACATTTTACATACATAATGCATTGTGTTTTTTAAATAAGGAAGCCACACATTTAGAAAAATAAAAAAGTTTACTTGGAAAACATTCACAAGTGCGTTTACAATCTTCACGCCAAAACTGACAACATCTTGGTTATTTACAACATTGTTTACAAACATTCCGCAATTGGTAAAACCAGGCATGGAGCTAAACAGAACCTATGAACTAAGAAAGTTCAACTTTGCAAAGTGAAGACAAGATCAGACATGACTATATGTTCAAAGTGTGTTTGATCTTGCCTTCATCACATGGGGGGGTCACCCCCGAAAAGTGGAAATTTCGAACATGCACACAATTTGGGTCTGAAAATGGTCATTAGATGGTAAAACACATGCCTAGAAGCTTCAAAAGTGCCATTTTCCATCATGGGGATGAATGGACGTTTTTTGGGGGTGCAACCCCTTCACCACAACCACTTTCCTAGTTCGTAAAGTGTTTGCACCCCCAAAAAAACGTTGGCATTCATCCACCATGATGGGAGCTAGCACATGTGGACACAATGTGTGCATGTTCCAAATTTCACACAGTTTTTAAGTTGCAAATGTGTTCAGAAGCTGGCACAAATGTGTGTTAATTACTTGGTGCGTTTTCATATTTTTCCTAAAACATCAATGATGTTCTTCAATTTTTGTTGAACATCATTGATGTTTTGCTTTATGTAATCTAGATCTCTATTGCAGACCATTATCTCTCCGATGAGTACGTGGGCACTCTCTGTGGTAAAGTGCGATTTTTCTTCCACAACATCCACGTCACCTAAAAACCACAAACAAACAAAAATGGGGTGTTGGAAATGAGGCAGCCATACATGGATTAGCTTACCAGTAGCTGTGTTCTCCCACACTCACCTGTTGTGGTGACAATTTCTCCAAGTTCGATGATCTCTCCTTCCTCCTCCTCCTCCTCTGCTTCTGCTCTTTCCCCTTTTTTGGGAGGTGTTGGTTTGGGTTTGGGGGTTTCCTCAGACGGCCCAAGTTTTCGCTCCCCTATGAGAATGTACAAAAGGAAGATTTAGCAACACAATCTATTGAGGGCAGAAATAGGAAATGACAAACATTGCTTGAAAGTGACGGACACTATTTTAGTTTCGCCAGTTACAAATGCCAACTACATGAATGTAGTCACTTTGTAAAGGTGCTAAACTGACTAGCTTTTTTGTTAGAAGTTTGTGTGATGGAGACACCCCTCTAGTATCCACTGGAGCACATGTGTGGAAAAGCCTAATAAAAAGGGGGTTTGGGTGTCCCAGCACTAGTGCTCTAGAGTCCAGAAGGGTAAACAGCTACTGGGTGACCTCTCCTTTACATTGAATAAATTGGCTTTACATTCTTGATGACATTTCTAGTGAGAACAAACTTCCTTTCCCCCAAAAAAACACCAAACATCGTATTATAAGTGGCCGAACGATCGAGGTTGCGTACGATCGAATGGACACACACACGACCATGACAGTGGCAGAAAGATCAAGGCTGAGTACGATCGAATGCACAGACGAACCTGAAAGTGGCCATTTTGGAATGTACAACTTTGTAAAAATCAAACCACAATGGAGCAGTATGCAAGCAAGAAATCAAACACAAAACCCAACTACTTACTTTTTTGAAGAATTCGCTTGATCTTTCTGTACTGATCGGCCTCCCTCAGTTTCAGGTCTGACCAGCGTTTCCTCAGTTGCTCCTTGGATCGTTGTACCCCAAACTGATTGTACAGCCTTCTCACAACTTTAGACATGATCTTGGCCTTGCGGACATTGGGGTTGAGGTAAGGCCCATACTTCCCATCATAGTCGCTCCTCTTTAATATGTCCACCATCTCCAACATTTCTCCAAATGACATATTGGACGCCTTGAATTTCAGGCTCCGGGATCGGGACGTTTCTGCCTCCGGACTTTCCTCGTCCTCCTCCTCGTTGGTGGGATATTTGGGGCGCACCTGCTGTGTCCACGCCATGTGCTCTCCCCACTGCGCCGTAAAGAGAAGGGGTGGGGAATAGACGAGAAAGATCGTCAGGGGCGGGCGGAGTTTGACGCATGCGCACTGTATATAAAACGTCACACGCCTGTGTCGTAGCCACGATCTGGGAGACGAGGGGAGAGAAAACTCACGCACGAGACGATCACTACAAACGAAGGTACAATTTGACGTTGGTACATAACTAGCCTAGACTGATTTGAACTTGAGGCTTCTTTATGGAGAAGATTAGGAGAGTTTAGCCTGACATAATTGAGAGGGTTTTGTGTGGTGTTGTGTCTTGCAGAGATTATGCAGGGATTCAACGACATGAGTTTTCTCCCCCTCTTCATTGCCAAATTCAGGGAATTTCCCGTTTTATGGCAGGGTAAACACCCACATTACACCAACAAACCAAAGAGGCACGCAGCCCTGGAGGAACTTGTGGAATTTGTCAAGCCAAGGTTCCCCACGGCAACTGTTGATGATCTAAGAAAGAAAATTGGCAGCCTGAGGAGTGCGTATATCAGGGAGCGGAAGAAGGTCGTGAAGTCTGAGGAAACTGCAACTTCAGCAGATGAGGTCTATGTGCCCAAGCTCTGGTACTATCAGAGTCTCCATTTTCTGAAAGACCAGACTGATGTCACGGAGCCAACCTCGACTCCTCCTTCCACGCTTCCTTGCGCGCAGCCCACCCCTGATGAGGCTTCCGAGGAGCAACCTGGGCCTTCCAGTATGGAAGAGGTGGAGGAGCCCAGCTTGTTCCAGGTATAGTATTTTTGTTACCATTTATGGGAATAATGAATGATGTTCACTTAATTCAGGATCCCCAATTGCTTAGTTCCTAACGTGTTTGACATATCAACAGACAGTGGTGTTGGAGACATTTGGGGCCAGAATCTAAACTGCAGGGCTGAGAATTGTATGGTTTTCTATTTGTAAACATTTTGCAACAGTCACTAGATGAGAATTGTGTGTGTTTGATGAACAAATAACTGAAACTATGTCCCTTTTTCATACACAGGAAGACCTCAGCCAGGAGGTGGCTGTGGAAGGTGGCAGTCAGGAGGAGGCAGGGGTTAGTGGCAGCCACCAGCTGGGTAGTGGCAGCCAAGAGGGGGCTAGGCCTCGGAGCCTGACTGACACCCAAACCCCTCCCCTCCGCCTTCCGTACAAAAGGGCGAGAAGGGGGGGTTATGCGGCACAGTCAGCGCTCCGCATGATAAGAGAGGCTTCAGACTCCCTACATGCCACACCCGCCGACGAGGAGACCTTTGGCTCGGTGGTTGTCACAAAAATGATGGGTATGGAGGTGAGGCAACGCAACATGTGTGAGGGGCTCATCCTCCATGTCCTAAATAAGGGTAGGGCTGGGGAGATGACCCCAGTCACACATGTTTGCCATAGCTACCATGCTCCGCCTCCTCCTCCTCCTCCTCCTCCTTCTGCCACCCCACCAGCACGACAGCCACAGCGTGCAAGGAAGCGTGGAAGGAAGACCTGAGAGTGACGACCTGGAATCAGTCTGGTCTGAGAGAAGATGGAGCCTCTTGTAGTACCAGAGCCTGGGGACCTAGATGGCATCTGCTGCAGTTCCGGATGCTTTGGACTTCACGACCAGATTGCACTCCCCTTAATATACGTACTCCTCAGGCCCCCAATTTTCTACGCTTGAACAATGATGGTTGCCGTGGGGGGCCAAGGCTTTGCAAATTCCCCAAGTTTCACCATGGCTGCGTTCCTCTTTGGTTTGTTGGTGTGACCTAAATAAAGTTTTTTTTTTGATTTGAAATAATCATTGACTATTGTGTTTTACTTTTCTACAATGACAGTTTTTCTTTGAGTAGGCAGGTACATTTCACTAATCCTAAAGTAGAATTAACAAGGGGCACCAACAACCAACAAACTCCTAGTAAATTTAAGCAAGAAATACAAATGTTAATAATGTGGTTTTGCTAAGTTGAGACATACAACCCCCCTCCAAAAAAACAAAAAAATTCTCCTTCAAATATGTATTCCCCAAAAAAAAAAAAAAAAAAAAAAAAATCATGCTAAAAATATAACAAAGATTCTTTTACGATCTGAGTAAAAATAAACATGTAGTGTATAAATGCTGCAAAGTAATAAAGAACTAAGTTTGTGAGAAGTGCGGGTGAATAGGAGCAGCTAAAACATGTCATTCTTGTTGCATTGTAAAGAAAAAGAGAATGCGCTGCATTAAAGACATTTTAACATTGCAGCGTGACGAATGTGCTGTGTCGATTAGGAAAGGTAGTTTTACCTGACCGAGCGCTTCCGTCACAGAATTTCTTCTGAGCATGCGTAGCACTTTGTCCGTCGGACAACCGTACACACGCTCGGATTTGGTATGATCGGACCGTGTTGACGGCAAATCTTTCCAGCAGGAGATAAGACTTTGTCCGTCGGACAAACCGACGAACACTGTCCGATGGTGCATACACACGGTCTGATTTTTCAACAACCTTGTCCGATCGGACAGAATCCATGAAAAAGTCCGACCGTGTGTATGGGGCTTTAGGGGTTTATTCTGTGCATTGTGTAAAAAGGCTGTTTGATCCTGTCTTCTCTGATCCTCCCCTTCTTCCACAGTCCCAAACCATCTCCTGATATAACAGAGCTTTGGAGTCACTGCACTCAGTTTGGTGTGTATTGCTTTTTTTTTTTTTTTAGGAGGGTGAATTAATCAGTACAGGGCCAATCAGCACTGTCCATACAGAGGGTCAGGGGTCCTGCAGCCTCATAGGACAATCAGGGCAGAATGAAAACTCCTTCTACAAGCTTTAACCAGAGACTGATAGAAGTCACAAGACTGCTTTAACTGCTGATGCGAAAAGGTATTTAGCAATTTATATTTACTAAAACGAATGCAGTTCCATGTTTCGTGTACTGTGGGAGACCAGATTTAGTGAATGCAGGGTCCTGGGTTTAGTAACACTTTACGGCATCCCCCCCTCAAGCATATTTCCTAAAGGATTTGAACATACATAATGTTGCCTTTGAAGCAGCATAAAAAGATTCTCTCTCCCTGCTAAACAGTATTAATATATATATATATATATATATATATATATATGTATATACTGTGTATATATATATATATATATATATATATATATATATATATATATATTGTAGCAGAGCGTCCCAGAGAGAGCCAGGAGAAGTCTTGTTCGGGGTTTATACATCTCCAGGCTCCTCTCATATACATTCAGAGGTCTCTGAGACATGATCCAGTTCGGATCTTAGTCCTCCTCTCCAGGCTCATTTAAGCTCACCTGAGCAAACAGCCTTTGCTCTCTGCCTGGGACACACAAACAGGGATGGTTTGTGAGGAGCCAAAAGGTTGGCAAAACCCTTTAAAAACTCTTTACAGAAGCTGACAAGCGGTAGGCTTGCTCAGCTTGATAGTTAGAGACGGTGTATGTTATAGTTAGAGCCGAGACACGGCTAGGACTTTTGTTTGGTTATTTCTGTTTTGATGTGATTTCTGGAAGACTGTGCAGCACCTGTGTATGGACTTGTATTTAGATCAAATAAACCCAGCACTGTTTTCACTACCTCAAGTGGATTTGGTATCTGTGCCTTACTAAACAGCCCATCCCCGTGAGCTTTGTACCTGCTACCTGTCCCCCAGGTTACAATATATACATTGGTACATGTCCTCCCATGACAATGCTCAACTTCGCATGCCCTTTTTGGACCATAGTTTTCCTATTAGCCTTAAAAATGGTCAGATTCATCCACTTTTACCACATTCTGATTCGCTGCTAAGTTCTGGTTTGCCATGTTTATAAACTCTTAAAGAGGCCAGAGTTTGAGATAGTGGTGGAGAAAATATGCATCCATGGACAGAAGCCTCATTCTCAGTAGATGCTGCTTTACATGTTTTTACTTTCCTTTTTTAAAAGATGCTGTGGTTATCTGCCTGAAAAGGTTTTGTATTAGCTCAAAAGAAAAGTCACAAAAAGAGATCTCTTACCCAAAGTAATATGGCAGCCAAAAGTGACCAGTTAAGGAACACAGACACTTCTAGACTGTCAGGCAAGACCACATAGCCAAATAACATCTGTGTTGTTTACTGTATTTCCATTTTCAAGCAGGCATACATTCAGAGACAACAGCTTATGATACAGGACAGAGTCCAGGCATTAATTCTGGCGTGCATTCCACCTGAGTCGGACGTGATGTCAACAAGACCTGGAATAACAACCCAATAGCGGTTCCCAATAGCGGTGGTTATTCCGGGTCTTGCTGACATCACGTCTGACTTGGGTGGAACGCACGCTGGCTCTGGATGTAGGAGATGTAGGAGAAAATGAGGTGCACACGGGTATACACCAACCTAGAGATATACCATAAAAGCTGTGAGGGTCCTGATGGCCCAAAGTCTTCTGGTGATTGCCCCCTCTTACATTAGGTGGTGGAGCACATATACAAAGAGAAGCACTTTAAATTGAGAAGAGCATGTACCATTAATGTACACATGGTGATGGAAGTGAATTGGAAGATTGTGTAGTTGTTCTGTCAATCAAAGGACTTTTTGGTTATAAACTTTATGCACGGATTTGATGACTATTTCATTTTTCTAGTTTTTGTTGTTTTTTGTATTTTGGGCTTAGTAAAATGCTTAACCGGTGCCACAATCCCAGATCACCTCCCTATTGGTCACACCCTCTCAGAGATGAGACTATTGGTTTCCTGATTGTTAAGCCAGCACATTACTGACCTGGAGTCCACAAATGGGAACTAACTGAAAACCCAAAACCATTCATAACAGCCCTCAACAATGAATTTACTGGCAAATCTGTGTGCAAAAAAATTACACACAATCAAGACAAGTATGCTTATCTGGTAAAAAATAAAAATAAATAATGCTGTGTTGCATACCTCCATATAGTCCCAGTTTTAGTAGATGGTTTATTCTGTTTTTGGGTCATGATAAACATGGGATTTGGTTGCATATGGGAGTTGCCTAAATATAGTCACATTAGGGTAGAATATGGGTAAACCAAAGTGAAGATTTATTTGTATTTTTTTTTAATATTTAAACTGCAACTAAAAGCTCCTTTACCAAATCCAGTTACTATGTAATGCACAAGCCTCATAAAGTAAAGAGAAAAACTTCCTTTACAATCTCTGACTGAGCCAGATCCCCATTTGCGTCTTACATACTCAATCTCCTAGACACTACAGCTCACAATAGGAAGAATTCAGCAATAGAGACAGTGCTGTCATTCCAGAAAGCAGTGGGCAGGACTAGGTGTGGCCAGGTGCTGATTGACAAATTACAGGTCTATGAATCAGCAGTGACAATGCTGATAGCCACACCCCCTACAAAATGTTTCACTGTAGTACAAGCTGGAACATTGAGAGTGGCAACACTGCTCTGAATTCAGAAGCAGTGCCGCATCGTTGCCACGCCATCACTGGAAGCTGAATTAGGTAGACTTCACTGGCAGGCTCAATGGGTATTTGCGGGAAGTTTTAGGGGAATTAAAGTGATTCTAATACCTCAAGGTTTTTTTTTACCTTAATGCATTCTATGGATTAGGGTAAGAAAATCTCCTCTACTGTAGGAGCCCTCCCTTATTCTTACCTGAGCCTGATCCGATCCAGCATCATGGGTGGCACAGTGGTGTAGTGGGTAGCACTCTTGCCTAGCAGTAAAAAGGGTCGCTGGTTTGAATCCCAACCACGACACTACCTGCCTGGAGTTTGCATGTTCTCCCTGTGCCAACGTGGGTTTCCTCCGTGTACTCCAAAGACATGCTGGTAGGTTAATTGGCTTCTGTCCAAAATTGGCCCTAGTATATGAATGTGAGTTTGGGACCTTGGAGGATAGGGTTCAATGTATGTGTGGATTGCTGCGTAAATTGACGGTGCTATATGGGTACCTTAAATAAATAGGGATAATTGTAGACATGCAACCACACTCACTCAGCTTGAACTGGATGGACTGGTGTATTTATTCAACCTTACTAACTATGTATCTATGTCATGCATGAGAGCAGTGGCTCTCACCACTGTTCCTCATTCCCATTGGGCAGATTAATAGCAGAGGGAGCCATTGGCTGCCACTCCCGTCAATCAACTCCAGTGAAGAGGGTCCATTGACACAGACAGCGGGGCTTGGGAGTGAGCCTGGAGCGCTTTCCCAACAAGAGGGGAGGAGCCAGGAGCGCCTGCGGGGACCCGAGAAGAAGAGAAACGGGGGCGTTCTGTGCAATTCTATTGCACAGAGCAGGTAAGTGTAGACAAAAGAAATTTCCTTTACAACCACTTTAAGCGAAAAACTGTAAGTGTAGATGCACATATAATTAAGTGCTGCAGCACATATTTGTTTAAGAGGCATGCAGTGCTACCAAGCATACAATTTACTAAATTGTAGATAATAGAGAATCATCTAATTATGTGGGGGTTGCCATTTGCAAAAATTATTTGGATGTCATTCAATGGCACAAAACAATGTACAGGCTTGCAAAGTAGGATACACGTCTCATACATGCACATGTAATATTACAGCAGTATCCACAGTTTTATTCCATGGTTTTGATATGCCTTCATGTTATTCTAAGCACAAATACAAGACAAGCAACTGAAATACTTCCGTATTACAGGGTGCATTGATAATCCTGCTTATGTTTCTTATCACTGCAGAGTCAACAAGCAGACACCAAGTTCACACTTGGCAGTTGGCTTTGCCAAGAAGTTAACATCTGTCTTCGTAAGCTAAATTATTTTTTTAAGTGGATACAAAAGAAACGGTGCTAAATGAGAAGTTAGTCCCTCACATGTATCAGAAACAAGTTTGCAATGGCAAAATGTATGTTTAGTTGACACAATAGGGATGACTTAAAAAATGTACAAAAGGGAACTGTAGCGATTAGCAGTGGCGGTTGGTGCTCGAGTCGGGGGTCAAACAAACCACCCGACACCCACCCCCAGGGGATACTCACGCAGTCAAGCTCACAAGGACAGCCATCTCTTGGATCTCCCTGTACATCCTCTTGGCTTGTGTGTATTTTTCGGCAACGCACAGAGATCACTCAGATGAGGTGATGAGAACTGTCATGTCCCGAGTCTCCCCTTACATCCTCCCCTGGTACCGGCCTGCACTGCATACTAGCACATTATGAAAGACTTACCTTAAAACAAAGCCCTCCAGTGGCGCGCTGTCACCGTTGCAGAGGCTTTCATACTTACCGGTTTTCCTTCTGGGTTTATGGACTATCTGATTGGCCGAGCCGGGGTGACGTCACTCCTGTGTGAGTCTCAGCCATGGCACACAGCTCTGAAGGAACAGCACAGGTATGCCGTTCCTTCAGAGCGCATGTGCCAGTGATGTCACTGGCTGCTGCTTGCTAAAATATCTCCAAAAGGGTTTTCGTTTAGGAGATATTCATTTTACCTACAGGTAAGCTCTATTATAAGCTTACCTGTAGGTCAAAAAAAAAAAAAAAGAGCAACACTCTTTTGAAGGTTTCCCTCTTCACCACTTTCAAATGTCATTTTTAGCCCTCTGCACCTGTTGGGCTTAGTCCTAGTTTTCTGAACACCCAGCAAGCCCCTGTGAGAACTGATCAGTTTCAGATATATACAGTGGTGTGAAAAAGTGTTTGGTTTCCCCTCATGTTTTCAGTCACACTTAAGTGTTTCGGAACATCAAACCAATTTAAACCCAGCTTCAAAACATGTAATTTTCCAAACCCTCATGGCCCTGTGTGAAAAGTGATTGCCCCCCTTGTTAAAACATACCTGTTGAGGTTCAATTTAAACCCAGGCCTGATATTGCCACACTGGTCGGAAAATCCGTAAGGTCCACCAAATCCATCGGATTTGGAAATTCGATGAGAAAGAAAGTAATTTAGTCTATCACTGGAAAGGGTGTTGCTTTGGGAATACGAACCACGGAGCCATTATCCACAAATGGCGAAGACATGGAAAGTGGTGTTGTCGCCGCCCAAAAAACCCCTGAGCGACGATTCAAGAGGTGACCCCACAACAACGTCCAAGGAACTGCAGGTGACAGTTAAGGTGTTGCCTACGACTGGGCAAAAATGGCCTATGGCAGAGTTAGCTGGCAAAAAGTAGCTCGTCCAATAGCTTTGGTCCCCAAGACTTTTGACAACAATGTGACCTGAGACAAAAGTGGAACTCTTTGCGTGGCACTTTGTCCGTAGAAGGAACAATTCGCTACACACGATCGGAATATGGTGGTGTGATGGACTGTTTTGCTGCTTCAGGAAAATCTTGCCGTGATAGCAGGAGATAGAACTTTGTCCGTCGGACCAAGAGATCCGATGGAAACTGTCCGACCATGTTTGTGTACTCAAGCTGAAACGAACTTGGGTCTGCAGAAGGACCGACAACAGCTGTCCGATAGGACAGAATGGCTGAAGAAAAACAAAATGAAGACTTTGGATCAGCCAAATCCGACCTGAATCCCGTTGTGGTATAAAAAGGCCGTTCATGCTCGAAAACCCTTATGTAACTGAATTAGGACAATTCCAAAGATTTCTCTGGTAAAACCCATGCCTGCTGCCTGGCCCAACCAGGGGGCAAAGCACTCACACGGGGAGTGAGAGCACTGTGACAGTCCTGACATTGTTTAAATTGGTTTGATTTAACACTTAAGTGTGCCCTGCAAAGGAACTGAGGAAGGGGGCAAACACTTTTTCACACCACTGGTCAGCCATGCCTTCTCCCTTGGATTGGCTAAGGTTCAATAACGTTTCATAGCCCAAGTAATTGATTCCCCCCTCCCCACTCTATTTGCTGAAATATTCTTCCAGCAGCAGACAAGAGCAATCAACCAACAGGTTTAGGGAAAACCTGAGCAGACTTAAAAGATAAATTGCAGCTCAGCTGGCTACAGCAAAGTCATACTACTAAATTTAGCCAGCCTAGGGAAAGGGTGCTACACTTTTACTATTTGGAGTTACAGTTATAGCTCTCTTTTGCGAATGGGGGGGGGGGGGGGGGTTAAAGGAAATGGCCCTTCCCAAACAGAGGGCACTCTCTTCCTGGGAAATTGAACAGTCATAGAAATACAAGCTTTATATTAGAAAAGATTAATAACAGTACATACACAGGGCCAGATTAACGTGGAGGGCTATTGGAGCTGCAGCTGCAGGCCCCTACCCTAAAATGGACCCGCCCAGCCAGCAGTAGGAACCGGATTTCTCCTGTCCATAAATGTCCGTGGGACAGGAGAAGATGTTTGTAAATGTTTATTCTCTCCCCCTCCCTCTCTTTTTTTACTTTTTCATCCTGAAATAGATGTTATAACTGCAGTCAAGGGGTTTAGAATTGTGTCATCAACTTATGGTAGTATTTACTCCCCTGTGCTTTTAAGTGGGTTCACACTGGTTTGCAATGTTTTTGCCCATTGCTGGTGTATCTGCAGTTTTCCTGCATTTTACCCACAGTCCTAATGATTTCTATTAGGTTAGATGTTTTTTCTGCATTTTATAAAAGCGCACCAAAATTCCTGCATGCTGCGCATTTGGCACAATGTCAGAAAGCGCAGCAAAAACCAGTAACCTAATATAAATCAATAAGACTGCAGGGAAATCTGCAGATACACAAGCAGTGCGGCCAAACTGCAGCACACCACTGTGAGACCAAACGCTTCTACACACAACCCCCCCCCCCCCCCCCTCTGTAGAACTTGGTCTGATTAATACCCCTGGGTATTCACACATGGCCATACCATCCCAGCTCAGGAGGGGTGGGGGCTCCGGGGATTTGTTTGACTATGCAGGCCCCATTCCTTCTACTTGTCCGGGCAGAGTCCTGGAGGGAGTGTGCAGGTTGAGGAGGGACATGTGACCTGTGCGAGGCAGCTCTGCACTGATATCTAGATCCTGTCCACTGGGAAGAGCGTGGTGGGAGTGAGTGTGGAGGTAGGCTCTGCTGGCGGGATGGTTTAATTTGCTTTTACCTCCATGCAAAGCTGTGGCCTTTATGTGGTCTGAAGGACTGAGTGTACCAAGAGACCAAGGGCAGGGCTAAGCTGTTTATGCTGTAGGGTGACTACATGTCCCGGATTGCCCAGGACAGGTCTCCTGGGTCATTAGCACCTTCATTCCAGGACAATACCGTGTCCCGGAATGAAACTGACAGAGGCAGCAAACTCAGCAGTGGCGCTGGCTCTGCCTCCACCTTCACCTGCGACTCCTAGCCACTGGTTGCTAGAGCCACCTGGCATCTAGTAACCAGTGACATCACTCACATTGAGAGGGGCGCAACCGGCTGGAATTTCACAGGGAGCAGTGTTCACACACCGGCTGTCTGGTGAGCCCGCCTGTACTGCCTCTAATTAGGGAGCCGCCGAGTCTCACACACACTGGCTGTTCAGAAAGCCCACCCGCAATGCCGCTGATCGCTGGGGAGCCACCGGAATCCAGGACCCCAGCTTGAGGCATTCAGCCTTGAAGAGATCTGGCTGGGACCCAGGAGAGTCAGCCTTAAAGTGATCCAGTACCCAGGAGGAGTTAACCTTGAAGGGATCTGGACTGTACCCTAAAAGATCCACTACCCACTACCTCTTTTGGAATTCGGTATCTGGTGGCAGCTGCATATGGCAAGTGGCACACTGTATCTGGTGGCAGGCTACGGGTGGCAAGTGGCACACTGTATCTGGTGGCAGGCTGCGGATGGCAAGTGACACTGTATCTGGTAGCAGGCTATGGGTGGCAAGTGGCACACTGTATCTGGTGGCAGGCTGCAGGTGGCAAGTGACACTGTATCTGGTGGCAGACTGCGGGGGGAAAGTGGTACACTGTATCTGGTGGCAGGCTGCAGATGGCAAGCGGCACACTGCATCTGGTGGCAGGCTATTGGTGGCAAGTGGCCCACTGCATCTGGCGGCAGGGGACGGTGGCAAGTGACACGCTGCATGTGGTGGCAGGCGACTGTGGAAAGTGATACACTGCATCTGTTAGCAGGCTATGGGTGGCAAGTGACATGCTGCATCTGGTGGCAATTGACGGTGGCATGTGACACACTGCATCTGGTGGCAGATGACAGGCTCAGAGTTCCCAGTGATTCTGCATTATAGTGAGTTTAACTATTTCATTATACATTACAATGTAATAAAAGTAATAATGGAATTTGATCATCCTGACACCATATCAAGCATGGTGTCATGATGATTTAAATGCTAACACCAGCCATTTGCCTGGCAAATTCCCCCCGCTGACAAATTCCCTGTCAACCCCCAGACTACTGTAGCACCCTGATGTTTAGCCAGGGTTGCTCTTAAATTAATTTGCC
>CM053027.1:284157746-284186226 GCA_028564925.1 Lithobates sylvaticus | reverse complement strand
CCTAGCTCCCTTAGTGATGTCATCTCTCACATTCACTTTTACACTTGTATATCATTTCACTTGATATACAGGCATACCCCTCCCCCTTATTTCCCCTCTCTATCCCTGTGATTAAGAGTATACCCTTGAATGATTGCCAGCCAATCAGGAGAGCTGTTGAACAAGTCTCTAAAATTCACACAAAATCCAAATCCTCCTCGTACAACAGTATCTCTAGTTCACCCATCTTGTCCGCCAGGCTCCTGGCATTGGTGAACATGCCACATAGTTTAGGCTGGTCGCATACTATCCTCTTATTGGGTGTTCTGAGATTGCAACTAGGACTTGTTACTATACTTAAATACATACATGTCCATAATTGACAAATCTAGTCCCTTGTTGGTTTAGCAATTGAGCCATTGGTTCGGCCTTGCCAGCAGTTCCAAACATACACCAAACAATCATGTCACTGAACTTACAATACTGCAGAATAATCTGCAAATGGTTCTAGTGTTTGAAAGAGGGAGCTAAATATTAGAAAGGTTGCAAGTGATCAGCCCTATAAGAAATAGCCTTTGATAAGTATTTTTCGCTAATGTAACTTTTTTTCAGTGCTTGGGGCATTGCTTATATAAGAAACGGATGATAAAATATTTTTTTCTTAGGATTAGTTAAATTAGGGTAGTACCAGAAAGAAAGAAAAACATATGAAAGGGCCCACAGTGTTGGCGTGGAATCAATATTATCTAGTAATGCTAACTGAATGTAATTTTTCCAGAGCATGTAGTTGGGATATTCTACTTATATTTTCAGTTACTGTAGGTGCCTCAGTGCAGTGTGGTGTCTGGAAGCAAATTTCCATCAAATTAATTATAATATAGGGAAGGCTAATGTTGGTTTGCCAGTGCTAAAAGAACTGGAGGAAGTTGAGCAACAATGTAGTGAGAAGCTGAGAAGGAGCTGATCCTCAAAAGTAGGACTTGGAGCCATCTGCTCAGTAAAAGCCCAGGTCCAGATGCAGGTTGTAACTTATTTTAGGAAGTCTAGATTCCTAAAACTCCAATAAGTATTCTGATTTCTTGTCACTTCACAAACAAAGAAGTGTGCAGCCTATCAGCATCTGTGAATCGAAGGCATCATTTAGCACTACTATCATGGTCAGTGCTGGCATGTTTGCTAGACTGTGAGTAAGCCTCTTATCCAAGGTTCAGCAATATTTACCCCTCTTGAGTATCTATAAAATATTGGCCCTGCTTATGTGATAGTTGCAGGATCCTAAGGATTCGCTAAGCTCTGGGAAAATTCCCATGTAAAGTGCAACTTCCCTTGCAAAATGAGCAGTCTTTTTGTCTTTAGTAAATCAACCCTTGTATGTCAGACCTCTTGGGCAGCCATTCCTAACTAGGTAATTAGAGTGAAGCTGCGCTAAAAATGGTATTGTGATGAACAAATTATCACACATATATATATATATATATATATATATATCTTAAAATGACTCTAGAGGTGCACGAATTTATGGTGGTGTTGGAAGTCAGTTCAAGAGTTCACCTATTTTTTGTATCTTATGGACTAAGTTTTACATTTATATACCTTTTTCACTTTTTGGTGTGTAGAGTAATTTATATATGTATATATATATATATATATATATATATATTTATATATGGTAATTTATATATATATATATATGTGTGGTAATTTGTTCATCACAATACCATTTTTAGCGCAGCTTCACCCTAATTACCATTTATATACATGTGTGTATCTCACTTTTTTGAGCTGCTGCTTTTCTGTATGTTTGCTTAGTGCATTATTCCTCTATATATAAATTACCATTCTTAACTAGGGTTCCTTCAGATGCTGTTAAGGTTTCCTTCAGCTGTGACTGATTGACTTCCCATGCAATGGTGTCTGCCTTGTTCCAGAGATGATCTTTTTATTTGTATGAAACCCTCAAAACAAAAGCCCAGCTTTTTTTCAAAGGAAAATATTGCTACAAAATAAAAGTAGTGAAAGCTGTTTAACCTAGAATAAAGGTTCTATCAACATAAAAAAAATAAAATAAACAATATACTCGCAAAATGACTGTGAAAACCCTAAAATACTGCATCATAAAAAAACAACTGTTTTTGGAAAGAAAAATCTGCACCTGTATCTGTATGATACATACTTAGTGTTTTTTTGTTAAAGCTGAATTCCAGGTAGATATAAAAGACACACATCAATGTACTTCTGCATTCATGAATGCATCCTTAAATGAATCCTTAAATGTATGTTTTAATGCAATCAGTATAAGTACCTGAACTGGGGGAGAGATGAGAAGCCAATTCGTGGTACTGCGGTGCAAAGAAGCGTGCTTATAGGAGGAGAGAGGAGAGTGACTGAGGGATGATTATCTTCTTGCTGCTTCTCCTTTCACTGTCCACTCACAGGTTGGGGGAGAGGCTAGACCTGTGTTACTGAACTGCAGCAGAGAAAAATATGGTCCCCTACCCAGTCAGGCAGGGCCATGTGGTGTGGCATTGCTGTTTAAATCTTAGAACTAGAACTAGCCAAAACACAAATGCTTTAGTAGGTCAAATAGCTTGCTTACATGTATTTTATCTGTGCATTGAACTGTTAGCCTGTAAGTCAGCTTTAATTTTCTTTTAAAAAAATATATCACTATATGTACAGTAGAGATATGTCTTTTTACAAAAATATATGGTTGTCACAATGGTTTATGTTCCTTGAAATGCTTGAAGGTCCATATCATTATAGTGTTATTTTTTAGTTAAGTTTTTCTTGGAATGAAATCATCATTTCACTTTTGCCAAAGCAGCAAATGCAAATAAAAATGATTTCCTTTTAACTGGTATCAGATCAGCCATAAAATGACACCTGCCCATGTAGACACTCTTAGGAATGTAAATGGGGAGCACCATATACCACATCTATTCAATCATTCTTCCCACTTTCACCACCTGCACCTTCTTATGAGTCATATTAACATACATCATTCCCCTACATAAAATATTTACTGAGAATTTGTGTTTTACTTTCTCCCAGTGTCTGTCAAAAATGGGTTAAGATTAGCATGGAGATTAACATTGCCAAAGTGAGAGTGGACGAAGACATTACTTGGATGAACAACTGATGAGTGAGTAGGCAGGACTTGGAATACATGCTATGATCTCTGACATTACAGGAATCTGCAACCTTTTTTCACTTCACGCCCAGTAACTCCACAAACACAGCATTTTAGAACAAAGTTATTTCATATCCAAGGCATGATTTAGTAACTGGCATATTTTTACTGTAGCTCAGCAATATGTGATATTTATTCTGTTAAGGTAAAATGGACTTCCAGACATAATTATATTGTCTGCTAGTTTTGGATAGGTTGTAACCTCATTTTTTTATATAGCTGATTGTATACTCTTTGTGGTCCCTTTTACAATTATGGACGTATAAGAAATCTACCCAAAAGGGCCAAAAATGACAGATTCCAAACCATTCCTACCCCAACCAAAATGGCACTATTATCTGTTTTTTGTCCCCCCATAAAGAAATCTAACTCCATTCCTGTTTCAGTGGGCAGAATGGAAGCAAGGGGAAATCTTCCCAATTGTAACACAGACTACAAAATCAAACTCTGGGCTATAATTTCACTTTGATTTGATGGATGGCAGGTTTTAAAATTTTCCGCAGACAATTGTCTGTTGTCGGATTTTCCGAGCGTGTGTACACAAGCCCATCGGACAAAAGTCCAAAGTACAAACCCGCAAGCTCGGAAGCAAGGACAAGCCAGAATCGGTCGGTCTTGTAAACTAGCGTTTGTAATGGAGAATTAACATTCGTGAAGTGGCGACTTATGAAATCTCCAAATGCAGCGCACATTCTATTCTTCTTCAATGGGATAATAATGAAGCTGCTTTGCTGGTGATACTGATGGAGTTATTGCAAACACATTTTCAAAGGCTTTTTCTAGTGATATCAAGATTATTATTATTATGCTTTTTTTTTTTTATTTGGCCAAGTTACCACAACACCATTATCCCACAGTTTTTAAGATCAAAGATACTGTATGTTGGTGTCCCTTGTCAATTTTACATTGTATTTTTTTAAATTTAACTGCCTACTCCCAAACTGTCATTTGAAGTAAAACACATAGCCAAGTATTATTCTACACAATTTTTTTATTGTGCATTAAAAGAAGAAAACAAATACAATTAGACATGCTATCTGCCAATATAACTTAACCAAAAAGTGCATTCTATGCATCCAAAAATATAAAAAATATACCAAATCAAATCATTATGTCAAAGCAATAACTCCAAGGCCAATAATAAATAACACCTTATCTCCTCCGATTTCGCAACATGTCTGGTTGATGAACGGCCTTTTATAAACTAACTGAAATGCGCAAAATGAAAAGCATAAATAAACACTCACCAAACTTCTACTAACACCAAATTAGTAGAAAGAGCCCAAAGCTGAAAAACCACATAGTACGTCACTACTTTCATGATTGTTGGCCAACAATTGTGTGCAGTGTGTATGCAAGACAAGTTTGGGCCAACGCCCTTTGGACAACCAATCCGATCGTATGTACGAGGCTTAAGAGTTGGGACTGCACTTTACAGAGGAGCCTCGGTGAGGCAGTACAGCTTCCACATATATTTGCAAACGTGCAACTAAAACCTTCGTTTTAACCAAAAAATTGTTAGACAATGCCATTTTTATTTTATGTAGGCTAGCTGGCAGGTGTGCTAAGAAATCTTTTGTTTGTTTGTGCTACTTTCCCCAGCTGTAGAATGCTCTGGAAGTAACACAGGTTGAAGGAAGGAATCAAGGCATGTCTGCAGTTGGAGACATTGGAAGTGTCTAATGCCAAAAAGTCTAAAGCCCCATACACACGGTCGGATTTTCCGATGGATTCTGTCCTATCAGACAATGTTGTCGGAAATTCCGACCGTGTGTAGGCACCATCGGACAGTTTCCATCGGATTGTCTGACGGACAAAGTCCTATCTCCTGCTGGATAGATTTTTTGACAACAAAGTCCGATCACACCAAATCCGATCGTGTGTAGCGAATTCCGACGGACAAAGTGCTACGCATGCTCAGATCACATTACAAGACCAAAGCTATTGGCTACTAGCCTCTACATAGTCCCGTCGTAGGCAACAAACGTCACCACGTTCAGAATGATCGGATTTTCCGACAACTTTGTCCGACCGTGTGTACGCAAAACCAACATCGGACAAAGTACGACGGACATGATCCGACGGACCTGGTCCTCGGATAATCCGCGCGTGTGTATGGGGCTTTACAGAGGCTGCAGTACTGGAGAGAGGGAAAGGTAGGGCACATTTGGGTTACTAGAACTGGAGAGTGCAAAATCTGGTGCAGCTGTGTAGGGTAGCTAATTTAGCTTCTAACTTCAGCTTGTTAAATTAGACTTTAACAAAAGAACCTGGAAGCTGATTGGTTTCTATGCAGAGCTGCACCCGATTTTACACTCTCCAATTTTAGTAACTCAAACCCATTGTCCTCCAGAGGGGTGGGGATAAAAGCCTTTAATCTGTATTTATTTTTAAAACTGACAGTCTCACTTTCTTTACATAAAATCACAAATAAAATATATTAAAAGAATACTTTGAGTTAGTTGATTGCAACACTTGCTATGCCCTTCAATGACCTAATTGCAGCAAGGGTTTCAAAGTTCACACACTAGTTCACTCAACACCACCATATATCCTTGAAAACTGTGAACCTTTCAATAGCGTATTAAATAAGTGTTTGCCTACAATGACTGGCAAATGCAACTTGGGATATTCTATTGTTTACCCTCTAATCAAGGCAAGATTTATACTTTGTCACCTTTAGGCCAGATACCCTGTGCCCCCCGCCTTCCCTAACACAAGCACACGCAGCACACACATACTGTTTGCGATATAAGCAGAGTCCAATAAACTTTGGCCAACTCTGTCTTAATAAGTAATCATGTACACAGAAAACACAGGAAGGAGTGTTTTGGAATAATAAATAATAGCACTACGTATAAGTTTGGGATTTTTTCACTATAAGTAGTGGAAACATTTTAGCTGCAGCAAACCTCATATGTATAATGTTGTTGTTTTTTTCACTTAAACAATTGGGAATTATTGTTTTGTGTCGGTAACACTTATTACAAAGTTTATTATTGTAGAATATTTTGGGGCCTAGTTTAATAAGAATGTTTTAACTGCCTGCAAAAATGGATTAAGAAGGCTACCTGTAGCTCCAAAATCACCAGATTCTCATGCCATGTCTACATATATAATATAATAATAATTTATGGTCGGAGCCCTCGGTCCTTAACGATGTGAAGGAGCAAACATAAACACGCCACAAGACAGACAACAAACTAGACCTGAAGTGTGCCCTGGTCTACCGTAAGGTAAGCCCTGGTGAGCTGCACCGTGAGGCCCTTTCTGCTAGGAGAGTAGTTAAGAAAAGGGCGCTTACCTGAGAAGTAATGGCTGTTTCTGTAGAGAAACGTGTTAGAGTGTTCTGAGAAGGGGAATGGGTGGGCGGGTACGGCGCGCTGGAACCGACACCGGCCTCGTGGAGAGGTCTGGTATGTATACCCTCCGGGCTCCTCCCATAATTGCAGGCCACCATGCTGGCCTTCCTATTTATGGTCGGAGCCCTCGGTCCTTAACGATGTGAAGGAGCAAACATAAACACGCCACAAGACAGACAACAAACTAGACCTGAAGTGTACCCTGGTCTACCGTAAGGTAAGCCCTGGTGAGCTGCACCGTGAGGCCCTTTCTGCTAGGAGAGTAGTTAAGAAAAGGGCGCAAAGACTTGTTTTTAGGGAGGTAATGGTTTATTGTTTGGCAAAAGGTTGTAAGACTGGTGGTGCCGTGAAGGTGGTGACTCAGACTAGGGTTAGTTGAGACCAGTGAGGGATAGCAGACATGGTCGGATCGGCTCCGGGTTCCTGGGAAAAGAACAACGGGAAATTGAATCGGGACAGAGCGTCAGCTGAGGTGTTACACTTGCCCGGGATGTGGACGCAGAGGACCTTGAACTGGTGTAGCAGGGATAGTTGAACAAGCCTGCGCAGGAAGGCCATAATGGTCAAGGACCTGGACCGGCCTTTGTTTATGATGTCAGCTGTGGCCTGGTTGTCGGTGGCAAAAACCACCGTCTGGCCTGCCCAACTGCTTCCCCAGGTTTGTGCTGCTGCCACTATTGGGTATAGTTCGAACAGGGAGGAGGACTGGCTGAAACCGGGGATTGCCAAGATTTCTGGCGGCCATGGACCGGCAAACCAGTGGGGGCCAAAAATAGCTGCGAAGCCCGTGGAGGCAGCGGCGTCAGTGACAATCTGGGGAGAAGAGGGAGATGCTGCCGGAATGAACATGGAAATGCCATTCCAGTCGGCCAGGAAGTGGTCCCACATGGAAAGGTCGGCTATGGCTGCCTGATCAAGTCTGAAGATCTGGTCTGGGTCTTGACATCCTGTGAGGAAAACTAGGAGGCGGGAGACAAAGGATCGTCCCTGAGGGATGACTCTTACTGCGAAGTTTAACATCCCGAGTAAGGACTGAAGTTGCCTCCTGGAGCACCCCTGGGTGGCCGTGAAGGAATGAATGACTTCCCTGATGCGAGTCAACTTGTCTGGTGGTAGGCTGGCCTGCATGGCCTGAGTGTCTAGTATGACGCCTAGGAAGGTGATGCGATGTGCTGGGCCTTCTATCTTCTTCTCCGCTATGGGGACATTGAGGTTGGAGAAGACCTCCCTTAGACTCATGAGGTCTACGGGGGGGCGGTTGGGGTCTTCGATGAGCAGAAAGTCGTCCAAGTAATGGATCACTTTCTGACAGGATGCGTGGTGTGAGAGAATCCAGGACAGGGACTGTGCGAACGTGTCAAAGAGCCATGGGCTGCTTTTGGATCCAAAGGTCAGTTTCGTGGCGAAGTAGTACTGACCTTTCCACCTGACTCCGTGCCAGCGCCACAGACACGGCTGGATTGGTAGCAGCTTGAAGGCGTCTGCGACGTCTGCTTTGGAGAGCCAGGCGCCCTCACCTGTGTCAAGGATGGCCTGGATAGCAAGGTCGACAGAGGAGTATTTGAGAGAAAATTCTTGTGAGGGTATAAGGGAATTTAAACTAGGTGTGTGAGAAGAATAAGGCGCGGACAAATCATAAATTAAACTGAGTTTATTTGAAAACTTTCCTTTCACGAGCCCGATAGGGCTAACTCTCCAAACGGAAAACGGTGGGTGAGAGAAGGGGCCGATCATGTACCCTTGGTCAAGTTCGTTTCGTAGTAGGGTACTGATGGCTTCCTCGTCGGTGGCTGCTGACAGCAGGTTTTTGCACTCGTGGGTGGTGTCGGGGAGTGTGATAAACCCCGTGTGAAAGCCTGTGGTGAAGCCTTGTACCAGAAAGGCTGCTAGTGAGGGTGATGGGTGTGAGGTGAGGTAGGATTGCAGCCATCCGATATCAATACGGCTTAGTCAGGCTGAGCTGAGCTTATTGAGCCCGCAGGTGATCCTGGGGTGGGCTCTGCGGCAAATGAGGCAGACGTGGAGGAGTCTGCAACGTGAGAAGTTGCAGATCCCCAAGTTGAAATTATTGCATATCTGCGCCCCTCCTAAAGTTCGGACGGGCCGTCCGAGTTTGTCTTCCTGGGGGTGTGGTGGGGTTGCGTCTGAATACTGGGATGTGTGCGGGGCAGAGGGGAAGTTGGGGAGGCGTCTACCATCGGGTTCTGAACACCAATTGGCGGTGTGGGTGGAGGATTGGCAATTAGTGCAAAGTGGGGAGCGGAGGCCAGCGAAATGGCGACAGAAGAGTTCGGTGTCGATGGCGCTCCAGTCCGTGGTTGCCTGGAACTGACTGAGCTTGGCTGCTGCCTTTGCTGAAAAGGAGCGATGGTAGTCGTAGAAGGCGCTGCCTCCGTACTTGTATCCTAAATCTGTGACAGCATGAAGGTAGAGGTCTAGTTCTTCCCTCCTGTCGGGTTTGATGGAACAGATGACATCCCGAAACATGCCGAAAGCAAGTACGAACTCCGTGACCGTGAGCTTTCGTGTAAGCCTGTGGTCTTTTGCCTTCAAGATAACGGAAACGTCGCCCCAAGCGTAGGCTTTGTTCTCTGTTACATCGTGTACCGAGATCAGAAGGGATGCCAGGTTGATGTCGCGGCCATCTAGTATCTCCTTCCTGATGCTTGCTGGGATGAGATGTGCGGGGAAAACAGAAAAACCGCCGTGGGGCGTAGCTGTAACGCATGATGCGGTGGTGGCGGGGGCGGCAGCTGGTGGAGTGGGGGTTACTTGCTGGAGCTCCAAGGTCCCCACTCTGGCCTGGACATCAGAGATGGTAGTAGATAGGGAGGAGACCAGCGTGTGTAGCTGGGACACTGCCGAGGCAATTGACTGTAGTGATGCCTGAGTGTCTGGTGGGGTTGGTGGGGATGGGCTGGGGAACAGTAGTCTGTACAGTTCGGCTTTCCTGGCCATGATGGGGTAGGGGATATTCCTGCGCCTCAGCTCAGCTGAGAGTCTGGGGATGGTCCAAGCTCTGAAGGCTTGAGAGGAGTTGTCTGCCGGACCCGCTTCGGGAGGTGATGGGGCGGGGGTGAAATCGTCGCTGCTGGCCAGAGACATGGCGTCTGCTAGAATAAAAAGAGGGGGGGGGGGGGGAGGGGGGATGCATGTTTGTCTCGGGTTTCTTTTTTTTTTTTTTTTTTTTTTGAGTTTGAAGGACAGGAGAGCATATATATATATGTTTGTAGGTTGCGGCAAAAGGGGGGGGGGGGGGGGGGGCAGAGTGGGATACCTGTGTGACAGGTATGGGAACAAACGGGTTGCGCACGTGCGCTGAGTGGGATGTTCCATGGGCCTATATGTAAAAAACTCGGGGGGGTGCGTGACACCCGAGGTGAGCCAGGAGGTGACTGGCCGGATGGTTGATGCTCGGGTGTCCGTCTGTGCTCGGCACGGACTGGTTAACCAGAGCCCCCCCCAGGGCGGTACTGGGGGGAGTGGCTACTGATTGGCTTGCTAAGTAGGAATGTTTCGATCTGTAGCATTTGACGTAGGTTCGGTCAGCTAATACTTGCACTGCCAGCAAGTCATGAGACTAGGTGACCTTGTCTGCGTAGTGAAGGCTTGTGCTTCGAAAAATAGAGTGACATGCATAGAAGTATGTGGCAGTTTACTAACGCCTGGAGATTTTATCAAAAACTATGGTGTTCTGCTTGGATGGGGAGGGGAGATGTGTGAACGAAGCAAGATACCGTTCGACGGTATGGTAACAATTGGGGATGCGCGTGAGCGCTGGGTGAGTTTGTTTCTTTGGCCTGTGGAACTCAGAGAATGCGTGACAACCGAGGTAAGCCAGGAGGTGACTGACCAGGTAACCGATGCTCGGGTGTCCGTCTGTGCTCGGCACGGACTAGTTCAACCAGAGCCCCACCAGGGCGATACTGGGGGGAGTGGCTGCTGGTTGGTTGCTAAGTAGGGATGTTTCGATCTGTAGTAGTTTGACGTGGGTTCGGTCAGCTAATACTTGCACTGCCAGCAAGTCATGAGACTAGGTGACCTTGTCTGCGTAGTGAAGACTTGTGCTTCGAAAACAGAGTGACATGCATAGAAGTATGTGACAGTTTCTAACGCCAGGGTACTGAGCCAAATAAGTATGTGGGAGGGGGATATGTAGTGAAAGGTGTGAAGAGAATGGAAAACTGAAACAACAATAACTTACGCACCTGCTTGCTGCCCTAGTGATGGAGTCTCTGTTGGGGTCAAACCTGGTAGACCTGGTACCTACGGTAGGGTGACGTAAAATGTATTAGTGAGAGATGGGTTGCAAGAGCTGATTTGGGGCCGTAGTTGACCCCCTGGTGAAGAGATGCAAGCCCTCAAGAAAAAAAGGGGTTGTTTTTTTTTTTTTTTTTTTTTTTTTAATTACCTGGAAAAGGAACGGGATGGTCTGATCCTGTTGTGTAGGAGACCAGGGGCGGTTTACTGACCTAAGGGAAAGGTGAAAAGGGATAGAGAAAGGCGTGAGTAGCTGAGTTTGCTACTGGGGAAGTTGTGGCTGCGAGGCCAATGGAGGTCGAGCTGCAACGATTGCAGAGGTATGTGGGAGGGTGGATGTGGGAGCCGTGACACAAACCTGCGGTGAAGCAAGATGTGCGGGGGGCGGCTGTGCCTCACATTGGCTGGGTTGCCGTGGAAGGCAAGGAGTGGATTGTCTTGCTGAGGTTTGCAAGGTGTGGGGGCCCATTTACACGAACTTGCGGTGACTGCAAGAAGTGTGTGGGGAGGGCAGTGACAGATGCTCTGGTTGGTGTGTGTTTTTTTTTTCTGGGGGGGGGGGGCAGGGGGGGGGGGGGGCTGCGGTGTACGTGTGAGTGAGGGGATGCTTGCGTAACAACCAGTGATAGTGGGGTGAATTGTGGGGTAGGAAACAAACAAACAATAGCATGGTAGTCGAAAATGACTCAGTGGAAAAACAGGGGTTTCGATGTAGCGACGAAAAAGCATAAATCCTACCTGCGACGCTGAAGCGGAACGAACTGGGGGTGCGATCGGGAATCGAAACCGTAATCTGGAAACGAGGAGCGTAGGACAACTCAGGAACGTGTACTGAGTTGTTTGTCGGCCTGGTGACGTGCAATACGGCGCGCTGGAACCGACACCGGCCTCGTGGAGAGGTCTGGTATGTATACCCTCCGGGCTCCTCCCATAATTGCAGGCCACCATGCTGGCCTTCCTATATATCAATATATACAGTCGCACCTAGGCATCATTCACACAGGCGTACTGGTGTACCAATCCATACACCCATGTAAAATGCCATTTTTATTGTGGAATGCACAGGTGTTCTGTGCAGGCCTATGCAGGCAGTCTGTTTAACCTCAGGCAGCTGACTGCATGCACCACCAATGCATCCCAGAGTGGACACCAGTGTAAATCCAATGCACGGATTAGAACACACTCTGTTTCAGGGCTCTCAAGGCACAGCAACAGGTTCATTCTAATGAGGGCACTGCCAGCAGCACTTACTCACCTTCCATATGCTGCATTCGGCTGGCAGAAGCAAAGAAAGACATTTTGGGTATGGAAACCATGTGACTCACCTTCTTTTCACCATTGGTGCTTGGTGACTGGCCAGTCAGTCATCAAGGGCTATCACATGGGGGTGATGAGAGTGTATTCAATCCTGTGAGCTATTAGGGAGAGCAAGAAAAACAGAGATTCTACCCCCTTCCTCATTATTGCCTGTGCTCCCATAGCAGAGATTTTGCTCAGGTCACACAGAAAGTTAAAGTGGAGCTCCAGGGTCCTTCAGAAAAAAATTAAAGGTGAGCAGCTACAAATGCTGTAACTGCTAACTTTTAATATTAGGACATTTAACACTTCAGCTTGCACCAGTATCGATTAAACAGGTTAATTCTGTTTCTCCTCCAGGATAGGAATAAAATACTTTTACTCTGGCCTCAGGACCATTATTTTCCCTATTTAACACGACTGATACTGGCATGCCATTTTCCTATGCCTGATCCACTGCTTTTGGCAGAGAAATGGTATCAGCATGAGGTGCCTCTAAGCTCTTTTCCAGGAAGATGGCAGGATTTGGCTATGTGTCCTTCCCCATTACAGTTGTAGCATATAATTGGTCCCTGATTACCATGATTTCTGAAATTGCCTTTGCCTCTTCCTCTTTCTCTCTGCTTCCTCATATACATAACCTTGGGTTTTCTGTCTTTTTGGTTAATCCTGTTTTCTATGGATAACAGGATAGGCAGGATGTCACGAATAGACATATTGCCTTGCTGTGAACAACTTTTCTTTCAACTGGGGTATTAAACCATCAAGAAATCTTTGTTTCACCTGTTGTGTAGATGGACTTGCAGTTTCTCCCGCCTTCTTTTCCTCTATTTTAAGGCCTGCTACCTCAGCCATATTGCTTAACCGCCTCCAATAAGCCCCTGCTGCTTCCTCTTTCTCTTGCTTAGCATTCATAAATTCAGCATGTCTGGCTTGTCCATATATTTGGGGCAACTTTTCCTTCAATTTCTCACAAACCTCCCATCCACTAACCATCTTACCTAGATTTTTGACGTCTACACCACACTCTTTAAGTATATAGACAGACATGTTGCTTCCCACTGCTTTAATAAGAAGCTGATGAATGTCAGTAGCAGAAGTCTCATATGCTTCCTGTGCAGCGCTAAGTTTGTTTGCAAACCCAATTGGATTCTTTCTAGAATCTCCCAATCCCTTCAAAATTGCTCTAATTTCTTGGGGACAAAAAGGTACATGCCATTTAATTTAAGACTAACTGTCAACAGCATTACCTTCAAAAAATGAATTGGGTTCTAACAGGATAAACTGCAACAGATTGCTCTGTGCCAGGGGCAGAAGGGGTGGCGTCTCCCTTCCTTTTCATCTTGCTGTCACAATTTGGAAACTATGGTTTGCTCTGGAAGTTCAGACTCTATCTCTCTTTCTCTGGCCAAAGTCTTAAGTTCAGAGAGATCTAGTTTTGCATATGTGCCTTTTGATTTATGCCAATCATCTGTTTCTATGATACAAGCCAAATCCCTCTATGTAGGTTGATATGGGGCTCTGCTCTCTACTATATTGCCCAGCTCATTTTTTGTGTGTTCTGTAATCTAATACTTTTGCTTTTCTACGTGGATAGAAGGGGTTTATGACAATAGAAAAAACACTCATTAAGAGACCCTCTTCATCTCTTCTCTTCTTTGTGAGTTTTATCTCACCCTACCATGCGCCTCTGACCCTGGTTGCCCACAAGGAGTCTATGCAGGGAACTGCAGAGGATTCTCCCTATCCACACACATTCCAACCCGTGAAGGGGGACACAAACACATTCACACATACACGTTACCCAACCAGAAAGGTCCAAGAGTGGTCTGGTTTCCTTGAGAACCAACAGATAGGATACATGAGAAAGGCAGAAATATAGCAAGCTTAAGGACAGCTTACCTAGCCGGCATTTAGAGGTCTGCCTTCCCGATGATCCCAATCAAAGCGTGGTTACTTGTGGAAACTCTGCCAAACTCCTGGCTGGCTCGCCAAAACTAATTTTTGATTGGGACTCTAAAACAAAGTTAATAATGCAGCTGCAGGAACAAATTCACAGGACTCAATCACTGTCCGCTAAAAAATGTCCGCTCAGTGTCAAAATGTATTATTATGTTATTTTGTACATAGATAAGAAAGGGGTGGTGTGAGATGTTATTAAAAACTAACAAATAGAAATATGTTATTAAAAGCTAACGAATAGAAATATATTATTAAAAGCTAGCGAATAGAACAATTTCAAAAGTAAAACCTTGAGAGGGGAGGGGGGGAGTAGAGAGCTTCTAGCAGAAGATGTGTCTGTGTGTAAGGTGAAGGTTACAGAACACATTTCAACAGTGAGAACAAAATGGAGTCTCTTGTGCTTAAATGAACAGTACAGTGAATGTCCATGTCAGTAGGAAAAAAGTAAAACCAGGTTACATAAGGTGTCTCTATCAGAGTCCCCTTTACAGCTGGTGTCCTAACCAGAGCTCCCCTTAAATCATATGTGCCACCACAGCCCTGCTTACATAAGCTGTGCCACCACAGCTCCGCTTACATCAGATGTGCCACCACAGCCCTGCTTACATCAGATGTGCCACCACAGCCCTGCTTACATCAGATGTGCCACCACAGCTCCGCTTACATCAGATGTGCCACCACAGCCCCGCTTACATCAGACGTGCCATCACAGCCCCGCTTACATCAGATGTGCCACCACAGCCCCGCTTACATCAGCTGTGCCACCACAGCCCCACTTACATCAGATGTGCCACCACAGCTCCGCTTACATCAGATGTGCCACCACAGCCCCCTTTTCCCCTGGCTTCAGGTCTCTGACACCAAGATGAACACCAGATCATGCTCATCCTTTGGGGGCCCCTGCAAGTGAACTTTGTTGCAACGTTCATCTGGAGGTATCCTTATTAATAGCTATATATACCCAGGTATATGTGCACAATTCCACCAGGATTTTTGTTGGGCTCTTTGCTGATAATACCTGTTTGTACATTGGATGTATGTACTATTATTATTCTTTTCTTATATAAAGTTTGTATTACTTTCATACAGATGTGCATCTATATACTTATGGGTAATGTTTTATGCTGATTGCAGTAGTTTCTCTGCTTCTCAATTACTTTGATTAGATTACTGGTTCGTTTCCCAGGAAGGGATTACCCTCTGTTCACAGGGGGACACTGTGCTACTCTGTAGAATGGTGGTTTATGCCAGATTTTGGGAGAAGCAAGCACTCTGTTTGCTCAGGTGTGTGCTGGCTTCATAATGAAGCCAGAGTTATAGCCCAGGACCCCACCCTCCTGAGGGAGGTCAGTGTGTCTGAGGGAGCCATGTATCAAGGTCATGTTGGGACAGCTAGGGAGCTGCAAGGGAAGCCGCGGAGCCAAAGTTCAGTGTCTGCACATACCACTAGGATGTGTTTGATGGTCAGGAAGACCCTGAAAAGGTACTCTGAGAAGTAAAGCTGCCACAAGGAAGCTTGGAGGATGAACGTTGTGTTTTTAGAGTGATGGTTAGAACCCCCTGTGTGGGAATTTTATCTGTATGTGACCTGCTTTTAAATAAAAGTGGGCTGCCATGCACCTACCGCTTGAGTTCAATCACTCCAATCTTACACACACACACACACACACACACACACACACACACACACACACACACACACACACACTATATTATCAAAAGTATTGGGACGCCTGCCTTTACATGAACTTTAATGGCATCCTAGTCTTAGTCCATAGGCTCATTATTGAGATGGCCCACCCCTTCTGCGAAGACTGTCCACAAAGGTTTAGGAGTGTGTCTATGGGAATATTTGACCATTTTTCCAGAAGCACATTTGTGAGGTCAGGCACTGATGTGGACGAGAAGGCCTGGCTTGCAGTCTCCGCTCTAATTCATCCCAAAGGTGTTCTATCGGGTTGAGGTCAGGACAGAGTTCCTCCACCCCAAACTCCCTCATCCACATCTTTATTGACCTTGCTTTGTGCACTGGTGCACAGTCATGTTGGAACATGGAGGGGCCCATCCCCAAACTGTTCCCAGAAAGTTGGGAGCATGAAATTGTCCAAAATGTCTTGGTATGCTGACTAAGGCCGCGTACACATGAAGGGACAATCCCGCGGGATTATCCTCTGGACTGAAGTCCAGCGGATAATCCCCTCGTGTGTGGGCGCCGGCGGACTTTTTGGCGCCAAAGTCCGGCGGACCAAAGTTTTAAGTTTGGTTTTAAAATTATCCGCTGGACTTGGCAGTCCGGCGGACAATCCCGCCGTTAGTAGACAAGTCCGCGGGACTTTTGAAAATGAACGGACTTGCCGCTCATCGGCAAGTCCGTTCATTTAGCACGTGACTTCAGGTTACGTAGCTAGCGTAGGCAGTAAATGCCGCCGCACTAGCTCCGTAAGCTGGCATGGATTTAAAGGGACTCCCCACGCCGAAAAACGGCGTGGGGGTTCCCCCCAAATCCATGTCAGACCCTTATCCGAGCACGCAGCCTGGCCTTTAATAAGGGGGGCCCCAGATACCGGCCCCCCACCCTATGTGAATGAGTATGGGGTACGATGTACCCCTACCCATTCACCTAAGGTGTAAAATGTAAAGTACAAAAACACACACACTTTTGAAAAAATATTTTATTGCACTGCTCCGGGGGTCTTCTTCTGTCTTGGGGGTCTTCTCGCCGGACTCCTCCGCTCTCTTCTGCTCTTTTACCTAGCTCTTTCACGAGCGGAGAAGTCCGGCTACCTTCTTCGTCGTCGCCGCCGTCTGGGGGTCTCGATCCGCCTTCGGGGGTCTTCCGGGGGTCTCTTCTGTACTTGCGGCGGTCGTCGTCTTCTGCGCCGCCGGCGCCTTCTTCTTCTTGTTCTTCTTCTTGTTCCGATGTTGACCCGTCGCTGTCTCTGCCCGGAATGGCAGAGGCGCGCTGCGCTGGGACTTATATAGGGACATGGGGACAGGGTCACATGCTCATGTCACATGGTGACCCCGCCCCCCTGTGATGTCACAGTCCCGGAGGATGCTGGGACTGTGACATCACAAGGAGGCGGGGTCACCATGTGACATGAGCATGTGACCCTGTCCCCATGTCCCTATATAAGTCCCAGCGCAGCGCGCCTCTGGCATTCCGGGCAGAGAGAGCATCGGGTCAACATCGGAAGAAGAAGAAGAACAAGAAGAAGGACAAGAAGAAGAAGAAGGCGCCGGCGGCGCGGAAGACGACGACCGCCGCAAGAACAGAAGAGAACCCCGGAAGACCCCGAAGGCGGATCGAGACCCCCCAGACGACGGCGGCGACGACGAAGAAGGTAGCCGGACTTCCCCGCTCGGTAAAAGAGCTTGGTAAATGGCGGGGGAGTCCGGCGAGAAGACCCCCAAGACGGAAGAAGACCCCGGAGCAGTGCAATAAACAATTTTTTCAAAAGTGTGGGTGTTTTTTTACTTTACATTTTACACCTTAGGTGAATGGGTAGGGGTACATCGTACCCCATACTCATTCACATAGGGTGGGGGGCCCCCCTTTCCCCAGGGCACCCCCCATGTTGAGGGCACGCGGCCTGGTACGGCTCAGGAGGGGGGGGCGCTCGTTCGTCCCCACCCCTTTCCTGGCCTGCCAGGCTGCGTGCTCGGATAAGGGTCTGAGATGGATTTGGGGGGGACCCCCACGCCGTTTTTCGGCGTGGGGATTCCCTTTAAATCCATGCCAGGTGACGGAGCTAGCGCGCCGGCATTTACTGCCTACGCTAGCTACGTACCTGAAGTTACGTTCGAAATGAACGGACTGCTCCGTGTGTGGGCAAGTCCGTTCATTTTCAAAAGTCCCGCGGACTTTGGCCGGCGGATTATCCGCCGGAGAAGTCCGTGCGTGTGTGGGCAAGTCCGCACGTGTGTGGGCAAGTCCACACGCTCGGAAAGTCCGGCGGACCCAGCTGGAAAGTCTGGCGGATTGTCCGCTGGACTAAGTCCGCCAGCAAAAGTCCGCACGTGTGTACGCGGCATAAGAGTTCCTTTCACTAGAACTAAGGGGCCAAGCCCAACCCCTAAAAAACAACTCCACACCATAATCTCCCCTCCACCAAATGATTTGGACCAGTGCACAAAGCAGGGTCCATATAGAGTTTGGGGTGGAGGAACTTGACTGGCCTGCACAGAGTCCTGACCTAAACCTGATAGAACACCTTTGGGATGAATTAGAGCGGAGACTGCGAGCCAGGTGTTCTCGTCCATATCAGTGCCTGACCTCACAAATGCGCTTTTGGAAGAATGGTCAAACATTCCCATAGACACACTCCTAAACCTTGTGGACAGCCCTTCCAGAAGAGTTTAAGCTGTTATAGCTGCAAAGGGTGGCCAACTCCATATTGAACCCTACGGACTAAGACTGGGATGCCATTAAAGTTCATGTGCGTGTAAAGGCAGACGTCCCAACACATATATATATATATATATATATATATATATATATATATATATATATATATATATAAATATATATATATATATATATATATATATATATATATATATATATATATATATATATATCTCTATCTCAATAGTCTCCTTTAGATGACATGGGCTAACATAATTTAGGGATACTGAACTGCATTTTATGGAATATATGTCTCTATTTAGTCAAAGTAGTCAGTGTGGTATATTTTGTTCACCTATGCTCCATCTGACCTTTTAACTACAAAATTCCAGTGCAAATGTATAAAGCTATGCAATGATGCAAATCCTCAAGCTGACACCTTATAAAGTGAAATTCCCAAACTGGACGCACAGACGATTTTATCAGCATTTGGTGTTTGTATATATTTTTCTGGTACAAATGAGACCTTCCTGTCAGTCTTGACATAAATAAGTCTCTCTCTCTTTTTGTGGAGATTCCTTAGGATTGTGAACCAATGCAGTCTCCTAAATACTCATGTTACACTGTGTGTGGCCTACGCTTGAGGTCTGGTTTGCACATATCATACCCACAAGATGCCTAAGCCACAGAAACCACACATCCATAAACCAAAATAAGACTGGGTAGCAGATCATTCCCTGTCTAATAGCATTGTGCTGTGATATCATTCCAGTAAGAAAACTACAATGTATAACAAAATATACTATAAAAAAGCAAATTTTTCTAATAGGAGATATTTAATTCTGGTGTAAAGTTATTAGGGTTATATTATCTTAAACTATATAACTGTCACATAATAGTGAATTCCAATTCCTTTTTGTGGTTACTGTCCCTTCTACATTTTTTTTTTTTTGCCCAGTTCCTTTCCAGATTGCCTTTTGCCAAATAAGCTTGAAATAAGAGGCGAAAGAAGAATTAAGAGAGAATAAAACGTAGCCGTGTTTAAGCTGGGAGGGTAAGTTATAATAATCTACAGTCCAAAACGCTTTACTATTTCACCAACTATCCAAGTTTTGGCCAGCCACTATCCCAGACACAATTTTAAAGCTGGGCCCTGGATTCATGTGTTTTTAATGCTGGGCCCTGGATGTATGTGTTTTTCATGCTTCTGCTTTTTTCAGGCTTACCTATAGGTACTGTAAATATCTCCTAAAAGTGCACAGTTTAGGAGAAATTTACCGTTTACTGCGCCGATGATGTCATCGGCGCATGCGATCTGAGGGAACGGCCGTCCGTGCCATTTCTTCAGGCCAGTGTGCCGTGACCAGCAGCTCCCACACGCATGCGGCTCCGACCAGTCACAGAGCCAGAGTCCGTGGCCTCTGGAAGGAAGAATCGGTCTGCAGTGGGGACGACATGGGCTTCTTTGCAGGTAAGTGTCACATAATGTGCTAGTATGTGATGCATGCTAGCACGTTATGCCTTTACTTTGCAGGGAATTAAAAAGGAAGAATAACCCACCAGGGTTTACCTCCTCTTTAAGTCTACCAAATCTACTATTAAACAAAACAAGTTAGCGCTCCGAGGTGTGGCAGCTGGCACTAAAGGTGACAATACAAACCTCGTAAATTACTGTATATGTAAACAAATAAAAGTGCAGCACTCAAAGTAGTAAACTTATGTAGTGCAAAAATAATATGTTGTAAAAGTCCACAAACAAAGTCAATCTGAATCTGCACTACTTATTGGAGTTTGTTTATGAACTTTTACAGCATATTGTTTTTCCACCTAATCTACTGCTTTAAATATTTCCCTTTCTAAGGATATGGTCTCATACCTTCAATCCTGTTTCTCATACTGCTGGGTAGACATTAGCCGAACTACCCTAGGTTTGCAGCAGAACTTTCGAACAACGCAAGAGTTCGGAACCGAATAATGAACCCCATTGAAGTCTGTGGGACCCTTGCTGTCAAAAATTGAAATGATATGCACCTATTAAAAAGGGTGTGGAAAAATTGGTCTTTGGGTGTTGGTGGTGCCTTCACACCATAACCCTATACAGGTACTATTGATGAAAGGCCTTGCTGGCAAACATTTTAATGACATGTACCTCTCAAACAGGTGCAGAAAAATTGGTCCTTGGGTGTTAATTGTGCTCATGAAACCTACACCAAAAAAATTCTTCCAACACCCACAAAGCTAGGCAGCCTAGACAGTCTTTCAGAGATTCCAGGTCCAGAAAGCACTTAATCAGCTTGATAGCTGTTGCTAATCCAGGACTGATTCATTTTGATAAATGTCAGCCAGTCAACAGTCTGTGGACAGACGTGCTCTCTTATCTGTCACAAAACTTCCGGCAGCACTGAATGCATGTTCTGAAAGCACGCTGGATGCAGGACAGCCCAGCAGCTCAATTGCATACTGGGCAAGTTCTGGCCAGTGGTCTATTCTCATGACCCAGTAACCCAGTGGCTCATCATCTGGAAAGCTATCCATGTCCATTTTTGCCCCTAGATAATCTCCCACTATATGATGCAGGCGCTGCCGATTGGCTATGGAAGCTGACAGCCCTGGGCCCGAGGACTAACATTTTTTTGAAAAGCATCACTGAGGCGGCACCTTCTATACCACTCCTCTCTTGACTAACTGAAGCTTTAAAACTATGAGACTGTAACCTAGCAATGCCTGGAAAGGCATTATATAAACTCCTCTTTAAGGTGTCCTCAAGAGATTTTATCTTCTGCTCCCTCTGTGGGGATGGGATAAGTTCAGATACTTTCCCCTTGTAACAGTGAGCAAGGAGGGTTGCCAACCAATAGTGATCCTTCTCCTTGATGCCACGTATTTTTGTGTCCTTACGCATTGAAGAATGAGGGAGCTCATGCACCGCAAGTTTGCGGAGGCATGAGAAGAAGACTCCTCAGGGCCACTGAGGATTACAGTATCTGGAACTGCCTTCTCACAGCCATGTACTACTCACAAGGGTTCTGGGGATGGAAAACCATCTGTAAAAGAGTGATCTATGTCTTCCCCTGCTTCAATGGCTCCATACCTGCCAGAATCCTCCTCCTCCTCCCTCTCCTCTTGTGTGTTGTATGACATTGCAAGAATGGTGTCTGCATAAAGTGGGCCTTGAGAAGAAAGGAAGTCCTCCTCTTCCTCCCACTGCTCTGCCTTAAGTGTCCTGTCCATAATGCCACGCAGAGTCTGCTCCAGCAGGAACACTACAGGGATTGTGTCACTGATGCATGCATTGTCATGTCTCACCATCCTTGTTGCCCTCTTCAAATAGCGACGGTACAGTGCATGCATCCTTTATCAGCAGCCATGGTACAAATCAGGCGGTTTATGGGCAGGTGGAATTCACACTGAATTTCAGCCAACTGAGCACTGGCTGTGTATGACTGCCTGAAATGACTACTGACTCTTCTGGCCTGCTTTAGCAGATCTTCCAACCCTGGGACCTGCTTAAAAAATGTTGCACCACCAAATTGAGGACATGTGCCAGGCACTGTACATGTGTCAATTTCCCCTGGTGGACAGGAGGTTTGTGCCATTATTGCACACCACCATTTCTGGCTCCAGCTGGCATGGCGTAAATCATCAATGGGCCTGCCCCTGCAGAGCTGCAAGAATCTCTGCTCCGGTGTGGCTCCTGTCCCTTGGACAGACCAGCTGAAGCACTGCATGGTACCCTTTACCCTGACTCATGGAATAGCCTCTTGAACACTTAAGGGGGACTCGTGATTCATAGGACAAGGGGATGGAGCTGACATATCTTGCATCATCACCAGTAGCTGTATGGAGACATGGCAGCACAACAGGCTTCAACACTGAGATATTAGAATATATTATCTGAGAGACAGCAGCCACAAATATTTTACAGTAGCTGGACAGTATGTGAGCAGCTTGTTCAGGCATCAAATAAAAAGGGAGAGAATAGGCAGGTTTTATCTTGAAATAAACATTGAAGAGTGTATCATCTTCGAGACAATAGCAGCAAATTTTTATAGTGGCTGGACAGTATGTAAGCGACTTGATTAGGTAGCAACAAAAAAAATAATAAAGAGAAGGTAAGTTTTATCTTAAAATAAACAATTTTAAGGCTTGAAATATCTTAATCTTTAAAATTTTGCTAAAGAAAATATGTGAATTATATTGTGCTTATGTGAACTAATAGTGGTTTTAGTGTGTTTTTTGTGTTTGAAACACACAGACCATGCCAACCATCAGTCTAATACATATATTCACGTTTATTGAAGCCTAAGAACATGTGCGAAGCTGAGCAGTGAGCACATGTATGCACACCAACAGGTGCACATCACAGCGTATGCACAAGCGAGTGGGCATGTCCACTTGCACCAAATGGGCTATTCCACTAAACCGTAACTAAACCCTCCAATCCTTTTCAGCCAAGGAAGCTGCCATCTTAACCTCAGTTTGATTTTCAACTGCCATGGTGCTGCACATGTGATCAGTTATGACTTCAGCCATCGATGGTTTGACAGTTTGGTTGAAAGCACAAACACATTTATCAGTCAGCATTTCTGGCATGCCCGGGATGTAACCGTTTTTTTTTTAAATGGTAAATTGATGGGTTTAGTTCCACTTTAACCTGAACTCTGCACAAGATCAATGCTCAGTGATTTTTGAGTCTTTGCTCTTGAGTTAATGAAACCTATACTGACTTTTTTATTGACCCAGCTTCCACCAGACCTGCTTTTGGATTAATCTTGTCTGCCTCTTTTTGCTGCCCATCTTGTTACCAGCCTTGGCCTGACTTTTAACCTTCTAAAGCCTAACTTTCTCTGCTTTCAGAAACTATACACTGTTTTAGAGTTTAACATTTTTGTAAAATGCCAATTTGTAAAGTGTGTTAAAAGAATGTATTTTTCATTTGTTTTTTACGGGTAATGTTAAGGGGTTATGGTTCCTGAAACTGGTAAAAAATATTTTTTTAATATAACAGCATTTGGACGTGTATGGAATAATTACTTACCTCCCACTGTTCACAAATGTCCTGAGTCAATTAGGCCATACAGATGCCATACATATAGCTAGTTATACCAGTATACTGAAAGCATTTACATGGGTCTCTTCAATACTAAATAAATCTGTATCATGAATGTCAAGAAGTAGACATCATATTCAAATCTAAAACAAACACAAAATTCATTTTCAGGAAAAAAAAACTTTTTGTTTGGGAAAAAAAACACTATTTATGGGGATCTAACATGTATAATGTGTACAATTTGACTTTCTTGCAGCCCTTTCTTAGCCTGGCATATGAAGTAGAATAGTATCGAACCAGGCAGAACTTCAGCAAGGCAGGTTTGTTAACAGCTGGTAACATACAGGTTTATGTTTAAAGTATTACGACATACAGGTCTAAATTATACAGTTTCTTACAATGCAAGCATATTAGATATAGGTATTCTTATTTCCTAACCAAATTGAGACAATTGTGAATTGTTCTCACCTTGAACCAGAATGGGTCTTTTCTGCCAATTCTTGGGAACCCGTCACCTGATAAGGACCAGTCGGTCGACCAGTGGTCCGGTCCCCTCACAGAGTTCTGGGTTCCAGCTGGACCAAGTTCGTGAGGGAAATTCACCTGAGACCACACTCTGGAACAAGTTAGGAAGTCTTCTATGACTCGTACAAGGAGACAAGTTACGGACAGATATTTGCCCATTGCATTGCAATAGCTCTATGACCCTTGCAATAGGGCAGCATACACAGAGTTCAGCCTTATGAGCTCCTATCTGACTTGTCTGTCTAACAATCGTAGCGCTTGCATTTATATACCTTTTTACAAGCCTTATCTTAATCATCTCTCCTACATATGATTGGTCGCTAAGATCTACGTCAATGTAACTAACCATGAATCTGACACCTGTTCTACAACCAGACAAACTTATTCACTCCCAGAATTCCTATTAAAATGATTTATAACTGCTTTTGTCCAATTAAAAACACCTGTGTAGAGACAGTATGGCACCCAGCTGTGTTATCAAACCCTCCTTATCTTTATAAGATTTAACTAAGTTCAAGAATTACAGATTTACGACTTTTGGGAGAATGAACATTCAATAACCCCACCAGATGTGTTATATGTATGTATTTTAACAGTTTTAATGATGGCACAAACAGACCTTTGTTTGACCCTGTCAAACTTAATTAATGTACTGTACATAACTTTCCCTTACTCCACATAATTATTTTAAACCACCTGTATCACTTATCTTTGACAGTGCTTATCTGTCTGGTTTATATGCATTTCAAGGACTTGGGACAGTTCTATATAACTTAAATCTATTCTAATGAACTTTCACCCAGTAAACTATCTTATAAAAAGTATGAGAAAGAAGCAGAGAGGTCATCTAAAGTTCAGCATTTGAAACTTTCTCTATATTTATACATTAATAAAGATTAATAATTATTGTTTTACTATTTAACAATAGTATTGATAAGATCACTACTATATAATAATAACAACAACAATTATATTATCAATAAAACATATGCAAATCAATGTGAATAATATGAAATACATTGGCTAATATGAGATTCTACAACACATAGCACCCTGGAGCAGGAATAGACCAGACATCAAAAGCTCAGTTCCAGCAAAACAATGGAAACTTTCTACTTTGCTCTACTTGTGCTTTGCTCATTCAGAACAAAACAGCCTTTTTTTTATTACAGGTATTTATAATTCACTGACAATTTTACACTGCGCTTTACATACTATACTGTACAAACGTTTTTTTTAGGTAGGTATAAGAATGCTTTCAGAAATATATATTTTACATTTTTTATAATTTTATAAAATGCAAAGTGAAAAAAATCTAAATTAAATAAATATTTGGTGTGACTACCCTTTGGCTTCAAACGAGCATCAGTTCTTACACTTGCAAACTTTGTAAACTAGCACAAAGTCATGGATTTTGGAGGATTAGAGTCAGGTGTATGATTCACCAGTTATACCAAGGAGGTGCTAATCTTCAATTTCATTTAAATGTCATTAACTGAAACAGCTGTATAGGAGGCTTAAAACTGAGCGAGGAACAGTAAGGCCGAAGGCAGTTTTATGTAACAGGTCATACACCATAGCAAGACCGAGCATAGCAACAAGACAAAAGGTAGTTTTACTGCATCAGCATTGTCTCTCCCAGGCAAAGATTGCAAAGCAGACTGGGGTTTTAAGATGTGCTGTTCAAGCTCTTTTGAAGAAGCACAAAGAAACAGGCAACATTGAGGACCATAGATGCAATGGTCAGCCAAGGAAACTTGCAGCCGATGAAAAACACATTATGCTTACTTCCCTTTGACATTAGAAGATGTTCAGCAGTGCCATCAGCACAGAACCAGTGGAAACCAGTGGGACCCAAGTACACTCATATATTGTACAAAGAAGTCTTACCAGAAGTGGTATTTTTGGAAGAATTGCAGTCAAAAAGCCATACCTCTGATGTGAAAACAAGGCTAAGCAACTCAACTATGCACGAAAACATAGGAACTGGGGTGTATAAAAATTGTAGCAGGTGTTCTGGACTGGTAAGTCAAATTTTGAAATATTTGGCTGTAGCAGGAGGCAGTTTGTTCACCGAAGGGCTGGAGAGCGGTACAATAATGAGTGTCTGCAGGCATCAATGAAACATGGTGGAGGTTCCATGCAAGTTTCCGTGCATTTTTTTTCACACCTGCCTTCACACACTACTGTGCAAAGGTTTTGCACAGTAGTGTATCAAGGAGCTTACAATCTAAGGTCCCTAACTCCTATTCATACATACACATACCAGGGGAATTTCGACAGCAGCCAATTAAACTACCAGCATGTCTTTGAAGTGTGGGAGCAAACTCATGCAGGCACAGGGAGAACATGCAAACTCTAAGCAGATAGTTGCTGTGGTTGGGATTCAAACCAACAACCCTAGTACTGCTAATTGGAAGTGCTAACCACTTAGCCACTGTGCTGTCACTTGTGACTGATCTTCACATATTTTGTGAGTGCAGTCTTTTTATTTATTGTTATCGACTGTGATATTTTTTTTTGTTAAAGTTTGTAATACTTCCCTGATGTATCGTGTAAAGCTAGCTGCAAGTGTTTTGTGGACTGTTTGAAGTAATTCAGAATTTAAACTCGCCTTCAACTTTATCCATTCATATATATTGTGTTTTGATATAAGTCTTTGACACCATCATTGAAACTTTTTAATTTACCAACGCTTAGGGCTGGTTCACACCTCATGCAATGGGATTTCTTGTCTCCTATGTGCCTGATGTGCTGAAAAAAGTACTGCATGCAGTACTTTTTTATCAGCACAGCGCAGAGCAAGGGAATTTGCTGCCCTGCACTGAGTGGCTGACAATTTAACTTTAAGAGTTGTCTGTGTGACATCTCAACAAAGTTGAAAAAAGGAGGGAAGGAAACGCTGCCATGTGCTTAGCTCAGTGCATCATCACTGCGCTGATCTTAGCCCCACCGCACTGCACACCAGTTGCTGCAGGAGGCTGGTATGAGTCAGCACCCTAGCAGTAGTATGAAACTGTTTCAATATTACATTAACAGTACCCAACACAATCACTAAAGCTTTGGTACCATGTAGGGTCTTCTTTTCAAGGTACAAGTAAAGATGAAAACCAACACATTTTCTATCAAAAGTCAACCAAAACTACATCATATAAGATCCTCATCTGTTTTGTAAAGGAATTCATTTACCTCCTGTGAAATCTCAACGCTTGATGAAGTGGTATGCAGGGAAAAAGAGGGAGAATATTATGCTGCTAGTGATAGGGTTATTTTTTTAGGGGCTATTATGCTGCTACTGGTGGGGTTGTTATTTTTGGGAGTATAATTTTGATACTAGTGATGGTGCACAGAGGGAAGTCCAGCAATGTGTTAAAAAGGAAACAGAACATTGTTGTTGACTTGATGTAGCTAGAAGAGAGGCATGTAAACAGGATTGAATACCTACCAGGAAATCTACACAATGCTCCAGTGCTGACTGCCTGACACATTTCACACAGCATCTCAGCCTCTTTTTAGCTAAAAGGAAGGAGGTGGACACCTAGGCAGACATAGTGGAGTCAGAAGGAAGATAAAAGTGACTCCAAAGCCTATTTTCTGCTCTCCTCTCTTCCTGGTCTCACAGGAGACACTGAGGGCAGTAAAAGCCATAGCTCCTGCTGCTGTCAGTCAAACTACTGTGAGAAGGAAGCAGGGTGTGGCTTTTCAGTGCGATGTGTCTATGGATGCATACAGCCTGAAACACTGTTTGGGGTACTAGGAGGGTAAGGGAGCACTTGGTAGATGATGGAGAAGACAGCACCAGCAGGGAACCACCAAAGAGAAGGTAAGGGACTGCTCTGTGCAATAGCATTGCACAGAGCAGGTAAGTGTAATATATTTTTTTATTTTAGGAAACAAAATAGCTTTTAATAGCACTTTTAAGCTTTCAGGTGCCTCATTAGGATTCAAAATCAGGGTTACTCCTGACCTCTCATATATCTACGAAAGTCTCATCTTGTACTGTATGCACTTTAGTTGTCATAAGTTTCATGAACATTATTTTGATATCACACATATTACATAATGAGAATGGTATGTGTGTTGTCCTGCTATGACCACAATAGAACGGGCAGGGACTCCCAGAATCCGTTACACACTCCTGATATAGTAGCATGAATAACATGGATGATACTGCTGGCAAGGAGCAGAATTTTATTAAAAAAAAAAAAAAAAAAAAAAAAGTATTTTAACCTCTTCAATCACTCTTTATTTATCCATCCCATCCCATTCAGATAAGAGCTTTTTTCTTTTTTTTTTTTTGAATAGTCAGGAACCTCATTCAGGTTTTTATCACTGTGAACCCCCTGGGAAAATTTGCCTTCTCTATTTGTCCTGTTGCCTATTGTCCCTGGGACAGAAAATTAAAGGATTTGCAGGAAATTCTATTTAATAATCAGGGAACAGATATATAGACATTTTCTAAATTTATCTTTGTCATTGCAAATCTGCAAGCGCTCCCCCAAGCTGTT
>CM053027.1:284115765-284157272 GCA_028564925.1 Lithobates sylvaticus | reverse complement strand
ACAGTTCAACTACCTTTTCCTTGCAGATCCTTTGACAATTCTTTTGCTTTCCCCATGACTCAGAATCCAGAAACATCAGTGCAGCACTGGATGAAAGAATCAAGGGTCTGTCAGGAGTCCAGAAACTCATTGACCTTTTATACACACACACTAATTACAAGCAAACAGATCACAGGTTAGGATGGTTACCTTTAATAGCCATTCAAACCCCTTTGCGTCAACTTGTGTGCATGTTATCAGGCCAAAATCACTGGGGTATGTAAACTTTTGATCAGGGTAATTTGGGCAGTTTCTGTTGTCATTATGATTTAAAAAAAAGTTTTTGTTATCATTCAAATTCTCAGAAAAATGGGCAAGAAATCAAATTCTGCCAGGGTATGTAAACTTTTGAGCACAACTGTATGTATGACAATGCTATAAAAGTACCTGTAATAAATAAAATAAATAGAAGTAGGCTAGAAAGAATTATTAGGGAAATTAATATATGATTTACATTTTGATCATAGCTAAGGGCGTGGTTGGGATGTGAATGACGCTCAGTGGACGAACGTCGTAGAATCATGACTAATTACGTGACTATCATCTGGTTTCTGGGTGTCATTCATGGCTCAGTGAGTGTACACTGCATGTGGGAGCATTACTGTATAAGGCCCATGTCAGCAAAGGGGAAGCCTTCCTAGGACCCGTGGACTTAAAAGACCTGTGAGAGGATGGGTCACATGATCCTCCTCACTACGTTCCTTCCTCGTAGATGGAATATAGTTATTAAAAGTATTGTCTCCGCAGCAAAACCCGATTCTCCCAGAGAGAGACAATTTTATTGACTTCCAAACAGAACAGTCTTACAGATGACAAAAATCCAACAGAGTTCATATCACGACAGTGCTAGTAATATTTAGAGCCCCATGGAACCATGTGACTCTTGGGTGCCTTCGTAAGAACACACACTTCTAAACAGATTGAACGTCCTGTTATATCCCCCCCACACACACTGAATGTCTGAGCAATTTGATTAGGCGTTTCCATTAAATGCTTTGATCTGCCCCGGTCTTTCAGAGTGACCGGAGACAACCCCACGTTGTGAATAGTTGTAATTATAAAGCTGCCCCAATTTACATTCTTGCATATTCCCCCTTTGATATGTGTGAATACTGATTAGATTAAGATAATCATTATCTGTTCCCTTTCATATGTGGAGTAATTCTGGTCTGGCCATTTGTCCTTTGACCAACAAACCCTCTTTTAATATGCGCAATTAGATAACGGCTACTAAAGCGGTCTGCCTAGAATAACCTTGTCTTTAGAATGCCTAAATAAAAACACTACATATAATAAATATATATATATATATATATATATATATATATATATGTATGCATATATATATATATATTAGATATAATATACTACATATACCCCCACTTGGGTCGTTCTAACTACTAGAACTGACCCATAAATCAAGCAACAAACATAGCATTACCGACTTGAGGTATTGGATGCTTCACAATGGCTCATATGAAATATAAAGTTGAAACTGGTTACATCTCTCTTCACCAGCCTCTAAAATATCCCCATGAAACAGTCATTAGATAATATAGCTTTAGACCATGACTGGAAAAGGATTCGGTAAACATCCTTATTATATCACATCAAGATCTTGAATATTGCACAAAAACGAGCGGATGTCGCAGTTCATTCTTCAATTTTCAACTTCATCATAACTCTCATTGAAAGTAGACTTGGTGTGCTGGGAGCTCCGATCCACATAACTCCAGGATTCCTCTCCAGGCTCAAGGTTTTCATTTTCTTAAAGATGCTTTTGCACAAACACCAGCAAATCCCGAAATTCTACTTCCATCTTTATAGTAAGAAGAACCATCCATGTACCAGCATTCACTTTCAAGTTCAAAAGGCTGAAAAAAACTGCTATTGCTGTACTTTGTAATTTGCTGTAGGCCGACTCCTCATTGCCATCCTTAATAGAGCAGTTACTTGAATCATTCAGTCCATAATTCCACCTGAATGGTATACCAATCTATATACCAATCTATAATCCATATATCCATATAATCAATATATAATCCCCCACTTTCAGATAGAATCAGCTTGACATCAGCGTTTATCAGATCTTCTATCCAGACAAAGCAGCAGTGGAAAATCTTGCCAGTAAAGTTAGGTCTTTTTTTCATCCATATGTCAATAATATTAATGACTGATTCAACAAAGTTTCAAATCATGACTGGAGTGATGAATTTCACTCACCCCTCTTATAAATTTAGGAAAACCACCCAACATACTATAATTTATGCTATGCCAAGCCATTGTGCAGCATCTCACCTTAGATGTCAAATATATTGATCAATATGCAATATGTAATATGCAACATGTAATGTAACATGAAAATTATTTTCGGTTTAAATGTTTCGCTCTGGTTTTAAGATAAAGTTCAAGAAATAAAACATAATAAAATAAAAAAAAAAAAAAAAAAAAAAAAATAAAAATAAAAATGGAAAAGGGTGAAAAATAAAAATAAAAAAATAGGGCTTGATGAATAAAAATGGGAAAGGGTGAAAAATAAAAAAAAAAAAAATATAGGGAAAAGTCCATTGACAAAAAAAATTTATGTTCCAAAAAAAAAATGTCAATTGCTTGATGAATATTGAGAGAGTCCATGATATTGTTTATTCAGTGTTTCTCCCCCACTAGCCAGAAATTTCAGCTTGCAGTTCACATGCTATGCGGATGCAGTATCTTCAATATCTGAAAGACAAAAAAACTCTCCAACAAAACTAATTAGCAAGATCCTTAAACATTCTTTGAAGTTAAAACAAAGGACTATTTACACATCCACAGGTTGAAACTAAACCACCCCCACTGCTAGAGAAATGTCACTTGTATTCAAAAACAGATCTGGATAATGTAATCTGTTTAGCTGTCCCAGCAATGTGTAATGTTCCATTTTCATTTTATCATACTCAATCTTCAAGTGGTCATATTTCTGTTTTAACTGAGAAAATGGTATCCAAGCCTTAGATACCTTTTTATTATGATTTTGGTCAGCTCTGCTTTTCATATTAATATCACCTATATTTGACCTGGTGTCTCCTCTTTGATTGTTATCATAAGACATTATCTTTTGATCTTTATGTTCAGTATTTGTCCTAAACAATGTGGCTAAATCAATCTTGACAGCTTGCTCATTTGACTTTCTCCATAAATTGTCTGCTTTCAACAATACATCTTTTAAATCATGGGGATTTGGGGTAACTAGTAAAATATTTTGTCTAATCTCTTCGTTCAAAGCATGTAGAAATATACTCATATGTAACAAGCCACCATGCTCAAATGCAAGATTATTACTGACCAATATTTCCATAATAGATTTTATCCTTCCTGACAACTCGTAGGGAGATTCATTTTTCATTTGTTTGATCTTCCCATGAACAGTAACATCAGAACGTACACCATACAAAACACATAACAATTCCATCAATATGTCCCTTGTCCTCATTGGTTGAGTACAGATCTGCTTAATTCTCACCCAAAGACTATTTCCTATAGAATGTTGCATAACTCTGTCTAAATCAGATGGGTTGAGATTGTACATATCTCTGACATTCTGCAAGTCACAAAACCATTTTAAAAATCTGTTTAAATCATGGCAGGGAATCATTCCTATTTCTTTAAGAATTGCATCTAATTCTTTTGGTTTCAAAGGCTTCATTACAAGCTGAACTTCACCTGCATTATTATTATTGTTATAAACTGTGGTGGTCACAGTGGGTGCGGCTGGCAATGAATTATCAGATTTAATATGAGGTTCTGTTTCATTTGATAGAATGTTTGTATTTGCATATTGCTGCAGATTGCTGAATCCACGATTCGATGCATATCTGCATTCCTGAGATCTCTTCTCTAATTCCATAATTCTTAATTTCAATCTCTCATTTTCCTCTGATAATTCATTACAACGTTTAGACTTCTCAAGCAGAGCTTCCCCAATGGTGACTGCATGCAATTTTAAATTTACAGTCTCAGATTCTGATTGGTTTTGTAACCTCTGACAAACCTTGTTGCTATTATCAACTGCACTCTGTAACTGGGTAATTTCCTCAACCTTATCCTTCAACGAACTTTCCATTGTTAAACAGCAAGATAACAAGCCCTGTACAATACAACCTTTTCTTTTACTTTCTGAAATTTTGCTATCAAAAACAGTTTTTTCTAAAAATTCATTCATCATAGTCCATGTCTGCTTATATTTTTCTGGCACTTCATAAGGACCGCCATGACGCTTAATACATTTTAACACCCATCTGTTAACTTTATCAGAACTGACACTAGCTTCACACTGAGTAAGCATTTTTACTATATTATTAATAATTTAAAAAGAGAAATATTTTACTCACCGCATTAATTACTCCTTCAGCTTCCAGCTCACGTCTTCTGGTACACGATGCAGTCCTTTTTCTTCGTTTCCAGTCTCCAGAGAATAATTCTGGGGTTCCAAACTTGTTTGATTTTGTAGATCAGACTCTCTTATGTCACAACCAGACGTTAGAGTCACAGCACAGGTCTTGGGTCTCCATCAGACTTCTGTCCAACTCACGGATTGTTATCACCACGATTTCTAATACAAAGTCCTGAAAATGCTCTTCTGGTCGCTTGAACGGCACCAATGTAGTGATCTAATCTATAATCGTTCCTTCCTCGTAGATGGTATATAGTTATTAAAAGTATTGTCTCCGCAGCAAAACCCGATTCTCCCAGAGAGAGACAATTTTATTGACTTCCAAACAGAACAGTCTTACAGATGACAAAAAATCCAACAGAGTTCATATCACGACAGTGCTAGTAATATTTAGAGCCCCATGGAACCATGTGACTCTTGGGTGCCTTCGTAAGAACACACACTTCTAAATAGATTGAACGTCCTGTTATATCCCCCCCACACACACTGAATGTCTGAGCAATTTGATTAGGCGTTTCCATTAAATGCTTTGATCTGCCCCGGTCTTTCAGAGTGACCGGAGACAACCCCACGTTGTGAATAGTTGTAATTATAAAGCTGTCCCAATTTACATTCTTGCATATTCCCCCTTTGATATGTGTGAATACTGATTAGATTAAGATAATCATTATCTGTTCCCTTTCATATGTGGAGTAATTCTGGTCTGGCCATTTGTCCTTTGACCAACAAACCCTCTTTTAATATGCGCAATTAGATAACGGCTACTAAAGCGGTCTGCCTAGAATAACCTTGTCTTTAGAATGCCTAAATAAAAACACTACATATATATATATATAACATATATATATATATATTAGATACAATATACTACAATCATGTTGTTCCTGAACTTCTCAGCAGGGACCCAGAAAAAAAAACACAGATCATATATATATATATATATATTAGATACAATATACTAGTGTTGTTCCTGTGATATATAGGTGGCAGGCTGTATAGCTCCTAACTAGAGAGTGGGCATTCTGCAGTGGATAAGACTTCCCGGTTAGCACTGTTGCGCTTCAGTTTTTTTGGTATTTTTTTGATTTTTGGGATTAAAGATGCAGACTTTGACAGTTTTGTTATTGTTTAGTATAATAGCAGGACGTTTATTTTTGGGGACTCTTTCTATTAGTGCTTCTCTCTGTGCAGTATATATGTCCACCGTAAATGTGCAACTGTACCTATTTAGCTTTTGGCGATGTGGCCTTATGAATTGGTGCACAAAAAGCTCTTCCAGACTGAATTCATTATCTGTTGCTCCATATTCCAAGGACTTTTGATATGAGTAATAAGCTACATATCATATTAGAATGTCAGAGGCTTGTATGAGAAATTTAAATTAGCATTAGTATTCCAACATCTTAACCTGCTTCAGCCGCACATTTCATTTTTACAAGAGACCCACCTGGATGGTAGCAGGGTGTTGGCTCTGCATCGTCCATGGATTCAAAGGACGCTTCATGCCGCTTACTCCACCTATGCCAGGGGGGTTTCCATTTTAATCAGCAAAGCTGTGCCTTATACTATTTATCAGGTCTTTCTCTCTATAAACTATTGTTTGGAATCATCCTTGATTCTGTGTTAGATACAAATTATGTTATTGCCCAAACCGGAGAAGGATCCTGTGGCGTGCTCGTCAAATAGATCAACTACTCTTCTGAATATGGATTTGAAATTTTTACCAAGGTGTTAGCCACTCGATTATCAATGGCTATTGCCTCTTTGATAAATATCAACCAGAACAGCTTCATGCCCTAAATGTATATGGGCACAACACTTTGGAGAATTTGGGTGCAAGACCAATAGGGTGGGCGGGAGGGGGGATTTATGGCAGTGGGATCCTGTGTGCCCTGTTAATGCTGTCTTTTTTTCTAGAGACTTGTCTATTTGTTTTGTGTTTATTACACACATTTTAAAATGTAATAGAAATAGTTTACCAAAAATAAAAAATAAATAAAAAAAAATTACTATAGATATACAAATTGCAGGAAATGTGTATAATTTTAATTAAAAAGGTTGTAAACCTCTGAAATGAAAAATTAACAGCACATATCCTTAAATAGTGTGTACTTAATTCTTAGCACATAGTGTAGCTCCTGGCTGCACTCTCCTTCCTCTACTAACTATATGAGTCACTTCTGAAAATTTTCTGCAACACCAGGCAATCCATGGTGACAATCCATCCCCTCTAGTACACCGGATTTTGGTTTATAGCTTCAGGTACTCATGTTTCCCAGTGAAACTGTGTAGGTGGGGTTGTGGGGGGGGGGTTTGGTTGTATCCATTTCCACCTCTTCCCCCCACTCAGATGCCAGATTACACTCAGCTCTCCTCTGTGCTGTGCAGTGTGTGATATCAAATCCCCACTTCTGTCTCCTGGAAGCCAAAAAATACTATGCACTTTGGAAGGCACTGGAGGAGAGAGGGGTGCAGGTAGAGAGGTAAAGCTTATGTGGCAGGATTTGGTTCATCACTTTAAAAAGCTTATGTAAGGGTTTATTATCACTTTATGTATAAGTATAGCCAAAACTTTGTGTATAAAACAGGGAAGGGGTACAGGTGTGTGTATATAATCTAACTATTTTCCCCAGATACTTTTATGTTTTCTTGGTGTGTGTGTGTTGGTGGGGGTCTATTGAATAAGCAGACATCGCCACCGAGGTAGAAGATTTGCTTTAGAAACCTTGAGGGTTTTTTTTTTTTTTTTGCTGTGTCCTGCTGTCTTTAAGACAGGTGTACCCGATCAAAAGATTTACCCCATTCCTGCTCAATAGACAGCTGTAACATTTTGGATTTACCCTCACATTCTGTCTTGGTGACAATGGTCACGAGGATAAATTGAGAGGACCCAGCAGCAATAAAAACTCAATAGGGGTTCTAATCCTTCCATACACTTCTTTGCTCTGAGAAAAGCAGTGAGCCAATCACATGTGGAAAAATTACAATTCTGAGGATTTCTGAGGTACACAAAAAGTAAAAGGTCACCTCCAGGTTACCATAGTTTCAAGAAATCAATATGTATAGGTTTGCCCGATTTGAACAAAAACTAGAAATAGAAAGTTTATAAAAATGTATCTAAATCAATATATTAATTTCCACATCATATTTCAATTATTTCTTGCCAAAACCTATTAATCTGAATGATCTTGAAGTTTGAAAACTTGCTTTGTGAAGAATCCCACACATTTTACTCCTTGAATCCTGTAACATGTATTTATTATGACTTGTGAGCAGGCACTGCTGTGTCACACATTTCACAGAGCCTGCCTTCTGAATTATATGAGGCGCTAAGAGGATGAGTTTTAGGAGGCAGATTCAGTACAGGAATCACAGCTTGCAGACAGGTACCATGGGATATGTAGTCTTTAAAAATGGAAAGTAAACCAAAAGAATGTGCAGTGACACACATTTTATGCAATGTGAATTTGTACTGCTGTGTCACTCATTTCACAGAGCCTAAACCAGGGGTCAGCAACCTTTTTCCACTTAAAGCAGTTCTGCACTGAAGATTTATTTTTATTTTTTCTGAATCTTTAAAATAGATGTTTTTTAAAAAATAATCTTACTTTTCCTGCCTTCTCCCGCTATCCATGTCCGTTTTTCAGTGAATTCTTTCTTTATATTCCTAATTTTCGGCCAATGTCATTTTTCTTGTGGGCATTTGAAGCCCACAAGCAATCACTTCCTCCTTTCGTCGCTTCTGAGCAACCAGCATTCCTTGCTGGTTCCCACGCACGCTCAGTAGCTACAGCCACGAGCGCTGAAATTTGCAATGTTTCCAGGACAACGGGCGACGTCTTAGAAAGTTACCGCCCCCGTTGTACGATATCCCAGGAGACAGTGCGGAGATCAGTGGAAATGATCACCGCAAAAACCCCGCCCATAGACGCAGGGAGAGATAAGGGAGAACAGCAGACAGCGCAAGGTAGGAGCCAAAAAAATAAAGGGGCATTGGCAACTATTTACAGCTTTGAAAAAATATATGTACAAATAAAAAAAAAACGTGTGCAGAACCGCTTTAAGACCCCTTTCACACCGCCCCGCCCATAGCGTCGACGGTTTTACCGTCAGATTTGCGGCGCATTTCGGCCTCTAGCGGGGCGCTTTTACCCCCCGCTGGCGGCCGAGAAAGGGTTAAAAACCCCTGCAAAACGCCACAATAGCGGCGTTTTGCCGGCGGTATTACAGCTCTGCCCCATTGATTTCAATGGGGAGCTGCGCTGGAGGAGCGGTGGAGGAGCGGTGGAGGAGCGGTGAGTTCACCGCTCCTTCACCGCTCCAAAGAAGCTGCTGGCAGGACTTTTCCTGACGTCCTGCCAGCGCACCGCTGCAGTGTGAAAGCCCTGGGGCTTTCACACTGCAGACAATGGTGCAGCTGTTTAAGGGCGTATTGCAGGCACTATTGCTAACGCTATAGCACCTGCAATACACCCTTGGTGTGAAAGGGCTCTTAATGTATGTGAATGCATGGAGGGTCGCATTCACCTGCTAATAAATGAAGATAATAATAATCCTAACATAGTAACATTAACAGTACAGGTTTACCTCACTTTAACGTGCTTCACTAAGACAAAGCCAGTTCACCCACTTTACATTACACAGCCCCCGTACCTCTGCATATTACACAGCCCCCCCCTGCACATCACACAGCCCCCCCTGTATATTACACAGCCCCCCTTCCCCAGCTCTGCCCTTTCCTACCCTGCTCCGTGCATAAACAATGAAGTTTATTGGTCAGCATTAACTGTATTTGAACAAATGGGCATAAACGTTAACAGGAAATGTAAACAAATGTTGCTCAAGTTTAGCATGAAGGCAGTGAGCTTTACTCTTTTAAAGTGGAGATCACATTTAAGACTTAATAATGTTAAAGCGGAAGTAAACCCAATGATTTAATAGTTTCAAAAAGCAGTTACATTCCTGGCATGCCGGAAATGCTAACTGTCGCATTGGTGGTGCTCTCAACTAAACTGTCACACCATTCAATGGCTGGTGTCATAACTGACCACATGTGCAGCATCATGGCAGTTGAAGATTAAACAGAGGCCAAGATGGCAGCTTCCTTGGCTGATTATAGGAGGGTTTACTTCCACTTTAACAGAGCTGTTTTTGTCAACAGGACGCATGAATGCAACTACTATTTACTAATGAACAAACCTATTTTCAGCAGGTATTGTATGTGTGCATATTTCTTTATTTAATAGCAAACCAACTACTGATCCTGTCTCAACTCTGACTTTCCAGGTAAGCTTGCAGAGCATAAAAAGAAACAGCGTGGGAATAGTACCGTAATATGGGCAACAAGCTGGCTACACAGACCACAGAGAGGATTGAAGAACTTTGACTGTGGCATGATCTTGGCACATTAAACTGTGTAAATAATCTTCTTGACATATTCACCATGACATGACCCCCACGGCTTACAGAATGACTAAATAACGAACTCTAGTTATTCGATTGTCTTCTGTAGATATTTGCATCCCGGTCCTAAGAATGAACAAGCTTGAAACCACAAACTCTGTTCTAGATGCAATATTACACATGATGACAACAGCCATTATATCTATTAAACATGGGAAAATAAAATGTTTCAACATACAATTCAATACGTTCAATTACCCCACTTCCCTTCTGCAAAGCTTTTCAACACTTTCACAGTACATGCAACCCCTAGTATATTGTATACATTTCCTAAATAACTGCTTGGTGGCTTATGGTTTAGTCTAGATGTCTTTCACTGTAAGATTCATGGGTTTGATGAGAAAAATACATAACATGAGAAAAGTGAATGGAAACATCAGAACCGTTAAAAGCAGAAAATCTAGCCTCACCTGATTTTGTCCCATCTGCTTCTGGTGTTTAGTGAAAATTTGGGCTGTTCTTTAATTTTCTTCCCCTCAAATTCTCATTGGGGATGATTTACTAAAACTGGAGAGTGCAAAATCTAGTGCAGCTCTGCATAGAAACCAATCAGCTTTCAGATTTTTCTTTTTGTTAAAGCTGAATTGAACAAGCTGATTGGCTACCATGCACAGCTGCACCAGATTATGCTCTCTATTGTTTTAGTAAATCACCCCCACTGTGTGCCTCTGGATTTTAATTGCATTGCAGCATGCACATTTCATGTCTGCAAACACTCAAACAAGAGTCCCTAACTGTCTTTGACATGCCCCCTGGGCTACAGGAGCTGTCAATTACTTCCAGGGGTCCCTAGGGAATTTCTTTAATTTGCAGGGATTTCCTCTGACTTCCTGTTGGACTGTGGGAGAGAAGGTGAAGGAAAATCTCAGCAATAGGACACAGATGGCGGGAAAAAATCTGACAGGAGTTATAACCCTGACTAAGGCCCCTTTCACACTTGTGCGACTTCAAAGTCGCGTGATTTTACCACGATTTGCACCTGCGATTTTGCCGCGATTTCAAGGAATGCCTGTGTAAGTGGCTTCAAAATCGGACCAAAGTAGTGCAGGGACTAATTTGAAGTCGGAATGACTTGAAGTTGTACTAATATGAATGGCTGTCATTGGAAATCATAGGGAACGACTTGTTATGCTACTTTGCAGTCCCAAATCGTGGCACAAGTCGTATAAGTGTGAAAGGGGCCCAACTCTATCCAAAATGAAAAAAAAAATAAAAAAAAAGATTTGCATATAGTTCTACTTTATGTTTCCTCTCAAGGCAGGGACTGATGTATAGGACTGTAAAAGGTATTATCAAAAACCATCAGCTGCCTACACTATTGCTGTTAGGCCCTGTCATTTCTACCCTCTGTTTGTACCTTGAATGTACACTAAAAAAAGTATTTAAATTATTAAAATTATAAAAAAAAAATTAAATTATTGCTACTACAATAAATTCCTGGCATATTTGAAAAGTGTCAGAGCTGTACATTTCTGCAACACAGGATTATTTTCATTCCCTCTGTTTTGTCTCTTCAATAATTATGCAAGTAGAGAAAAAATCCTGTCGATCTGTCAGAAATTCCGTGTGTTCCTAACTTCATGTAGTGAGCTGACAGCATAGTGCCTTTTCTGCTCCGAAATCTCAAGCATTTTCAGCCCTGCCTGTTGGACTACTGAACTCAGACTATTCCCATGCACACATTGGGGTTGATTTACTAAAAGTGGAGAGTGCAAAATCTGGTGCAGCTGTGCATGGTAGCCAATAAGGATGAGCTCAGGCGTGTTTGCAACTCCACGTGCCCACCAGGAAGCGGACATTCCACAGCGCTAATTACAGGCAGTGAGACATTTCCCGATCCACAGCTGCACAGATCAGGAAATGTCTCACTACCTGTGATTAGCGCTGCGGAGTGTCAGCTTTCTGGCGGGTGCGGGCACGTGGAGTTGGGAACATGCCTGAGCTCATCCTTAGTAGCCAATCAGCTTCTAACGTCAGCTTGTTCAATTAAGCTTTGACAAAAAAAAAATCTGGAAGCGGATTGGTTTCTATACAGAGCTGCACCAGATTTTACACTCTCCAGTTTTAGTAAATCAACCCCATTGATTTCCCAACAAAACAATATGCTGGCTTTTCTCTCAGGAGCCTGCTCACAGACAGGAACAGAGGTTTTGGGAGATGTAGATCTGGAGGTGTGCATATGTCAATAGGAAGCTGTCACTGCATGATTTTTAAAGGCCTGGTGATGATGTCACAAGGAGTAAAAAAAAAAAAGAAAGAAAAAACTTGCTCTAGATGGGAATAGGGAGGTTTTGGGTAATAGCTGGAAATTCTGTGAATATTATTTATCTAGGTAACAAATGTATCAGTAATCAGATAGATATAGCACTTTTACCATGCACCACGTACCTATATTTAGCTATTACAGTAAGATTACATTATACCTACTAAGCAGTGTATTGCCACATTTATTGAAAGACATTCTGTTTAAGAACTGGACTTCACTTTAGCATTAACTGGTAGTAACAGTATACTCTGTCAAACTATCCGATTCCTCTAAACTTATATTATCTAATTTATATTAACTAGCCCTTCACTTTATTTTTAGAAGATCCATTAGCTACAACACCTGTCATCATTGCTCAGTATTCGCTGGACACTACTTGTTAATGAGATTTTAATTTACTGAACTTAGAACTCCATTTTCAGACTACACAAACCACTACCCTACTGACACAGCTTAAGCAGAGCCAACGTTTTCCCAGCAAGGATACCAGATTGGGCATCAGTGCAAAGTAGCAGAAGAGCACTGTCATGGCTGGCAGGAGACAATGGAAAACATGAGCTGCTTATTGAAAATACAATCTTCTTTTTTTTTTTAAAGTTGTGATATGGGGCATGTTTAGCTCTTGCGTTAGACGCTTTTTTTTTTTTAAATGTGTTCATGTCAGTCCAAACTATTTGTAAGGGCCTGGTAGCTCACTTTTATTAAACAAAGTTACAGTCCAACAAAAACAGGTTGCCCACTCAGGGGTTAGATTTTCTCACTGTTGAATAACTGAAAATACCAAGCCACCTGGCTTTTCAGTCAGCAGCAGTGCTGCTCTTTTTGCCCTCCCCAACCATGGGCTCCTTGGACTCCCTCAGTCTCTGCCCCAGCACCTTACTGCTCAGGCCCCACTCCTGGCCTCACTGGATAGGGTTCTCCCAACACCTTGGGCTCTCCCACTCTTGAGACTCATAGGGGTTGATTTACTAAAGGCAAATCCAATTTGCACTGCAAGTGCATGTGGAAGTGCAGTTGCATTAGATCTGAGGGGAACATCTGAAATGAGGGCAAGCTCTGCTGATTTTATCATCCAATCATGTACAAGCAAAAATGCTGTTTTTTTTTTTCCTTGCATGTCCCTCTCAGATCTACAGTGACTGCACTTCCAAGTGCATGTGTAGTGCAAAGTGGATTTGCCTTTAGTAAATAAACCCCATAGATCCCCCTTCTGGACTCTCTGGTTGCCTCAGCTCTCGCTGTCCTCTATTGACCCACTTAGCTGTTCCAACTCTCCCGGTCATCTCTCTTGGCTGGTGCACACCTCTATACTCAGTTTTCAGGAGCCGGGATCTGGGGGTCCCCTTATTAAAGGGGGCTCCCCGATTTCGATAAGCCCCCAGCCGCAGACCCTGACAACCAACGGCCAGGGTTGTCGGGAAGAGGCCCTTGTCCTCATCAACATGGGGACAAGGTGCTCCCCAAAGCACCCCCCATTGTTGAGGGCACGCGGCCTGGTACAGCTCAAGAGGGGGGGCGCTCGCTCGTCCCCACCTCCTTTCCTGACCAGCCGGGCTGCGTGCTCGGATAAGGGTCTGATATGAATCTTGGGGGATCCCACAAAGTTTTTTCGGAGTAGGGATTCCCCTTTAAATCCATACCAGGTGACGGGGCTAGCAAGGTGTCAATCTCACCGATGGAGGCGGCGACATTGATTTCCTTTGCTAGTCCCGTCTACCTTTACTCCGCGTGTGGGCAAGTCCGTTCATTTCAAAAGTCCCACGGACTAGCACACAGACGGCCGGATTGTCCGCTGGACCTGGCAGTCAAGACTTCTTTCTAAGTCTGCCGGACTTTTGGGAAGAAAAGGTCCGCCGGAGCCCACACGCAGTCAGATTGTCCGATCGTGTGTACGTGGCATCAGGAGTTCCGGGTTGACGCCAACAGCATGACGTCCATCTCTATTCACAGCCATTGATGGTGTTTGGTGGTTCACAAAGGTACCTTCAGCAACTTTCCAAATGAAGTCAGAATGAATCACAGGCTTGTCACTTTTTTTTTTTTTAGCAGAATGTAGGCATTCCACAAACATTGCTCAAAAAGATGCCTGAAGATTTTCTTGTAGTACTTCTTTTGCGGTTTCCTCATTGCTGGGTAGAATGTCATTGCTTGGTCGGCTCTGTAGACACCTCCCATGGTGTTATTGTAGTCTATCACTACTACTACTGGCTTCATGATTTCTTTCCCACGTTTTGTGCGTACCATAACAGTGGAGGTATTATGAACTGTACTCATTAGGCATACATCCTTCTTGTTGCGCCATCGCAGTGCCATCATTTTGCCTTTCTGCCAGGCAACCATTTCTCCAGTCTTTAGCTTCTAATTTCCAAACATTGGCAGCATGTCATGCCAGTTAGCTCTAACGGTTTCATAGGCATCTGTTTTGTTGTGCAGAAGAAAAGTTCAGGAGATGTATAAAAGTTGTTACGCAATAGCCCTGATTTAGCAATGGCTCACTGAGTAAAAGAACGGAAGATGTTGCCATTCCATAGTTGCTGTATTTTGGATTGAATTTTGTTCCTTTTCCTGTGTATATGACTGAATTCCAAATGCATTGCATGTAGGATTTTATGCCAAATCGTGCTCTCATTGATGCAATGTATTGTACCCAGCTGAGCCTTCCCTTGTAGGCCATTAGACTTTCCTCTATGCTGATATTTCTTTCTGGCACATAGCTCCATTGGAAATTCTTTAGAATCATTTCAGATACTTCCCAAATTTTCTTTAGTTTTGGTGCAGGATGAGTAGTTTCATCAAATTTTTTATTGTTTTCAAGGTGTAAATATTTCATGATCAGGGAAAATCTGTACTTCGACATGACCAATACCACTTGTGCAGGGGTTTCCTCACCACTCCCTGAAAAATTATAAATTTTCAAATGTCATCTTTAGTCACTGGTTCCCATTTTCTGCTTCTTAGAAAGTCTGATGCGTAGTAGCTAATTGTTGCTCTTTGTACCGGTTTGTCTCAGTAACTATTTTTTAGTTACTATTTTTTCAAAAACCTCATCGGTCAGAAATAATTGTAAGTATGCCAAGGGGTTGTAAATCAAAAAAGGAAGAACTCCGGACAGCCGCACACCGAGAAAATAAAATCCAAAAAGTTTATTTAAAAGCAAAAAACACTGCAATCCATACACGGCAAAAAAGGGGGGTACAGAGCTGACGCGTTTCGCACCACAACTAGTGCTTACTCATAGCTATCCGGAGTTCTTCCTTTTTTGATTTCCAATCATTGTGCTATTAGCCAGCACCTGGGGCTCCCACACAGGAGCAGGAGCATTCGCTTGGGAAGGAGAGTCTTGGAGCGGTGGTTGTTTGTTTCTCATCATGCCAAGGGGTTGTGGTGTTCATTGTCTACTTTCATACCAGATGCTCCAGTAAATGGGAATCTTGGGGGAGCTGCGCTTGATCTGTACCACAGTCAATAGAGCACCAAGTTTGTACATCACTGAGCTCAGTTGCAAAACCGTTGCTGTTGTCACTTTCAGTGTCTGATGACAAATTTTCCCACAAATCACTATCACTCAATTCTGCAAGTGATTATAATTCACTATTTGGATGCCATGGACATTCTCAAGTTTCCAGGCAGAAAGAATGGTAAAAGTGCAGGCAGGGCACTGGACAAGCACTAGGGACAAAACTGAGGTGAAATGGTTTGATACAATCCTAACAAATTACAATGTATATTGTGTTGTATGTTATGTTTTGAACTTTTTAAATTTCCCACCTGGCTCTGCCCCCTGCGTCGTGGGGCTCACAGGGAAGGGAACCAGGAGGACGGATGCATCGACCAGAGGACACAGCTGGAGGACACAGCAGGAGGACATTGGGGGATCCTAGGGACAAGGTAAGTAACAGTACAGGGATACTACGGTGTACCCCGAGTGTGGCTCGTGGTTACCGCTTTTGGTATTGAAAATTAACCCCGAGCCACACTCGTGATTACCACCAGGGCGGTTAACGACCAGGTCATTTTTTACCCAAACAAAATTGATGTCCTTTTTTTCCCCACAAATAGAGCTTTCTTTTGGGGGTATTTAATCACCTCAGTGTTTTTTTCTGACGGGCTGACTGGAAGTAGAGAGAGAGCTCTCTCTCTTCCCCTGTCAGAACGGGGATCTGCCTTGTTTACATAAGCAGAGCCCCATTCTGCCTCTCTTCACCATGATCGCGGGTGGCTGCCGGACCCACAGTTGAGCTTCCAGGGCGCTGGGCGCGTGCCCGCTGTGTCTAATGCATGGACCAACATACAGGTACATTGGTTCGCGCAGCCGGGCCGTCCTGCCACAGTATATGTGCAGTGGGCGGTATGGAAGTGGTTAAGGTAGGATCAGACAAAGTTTTTGCTCTGTGTTTATGGTGAGACTTTTGCACATGACACTGTGTACTATGTATGCAGTGAGTAGGCTCAGGGTCTATTTAATATGCCACGTAGGGGGCGCAGTTTGGCATTTTCATCCTGGGCACTGAATGACCTTGTCCCCATACTGCTATTTGATGTAAAATTGTGGTGTATTCTCTTGTATGGTAACATAAGCATTAATTTTTCCTTTCTAAATAAAATTAGATCAACGGGATGATAGGCAAGCACCAGCTACGGTCCACAGACTGCTGCAATTACTGTATAATACATTTTTCTGAAGAGGTATAAAAAGTGGAGTCCGGTGAGAAAATTAAACTAGTCTAAGAGAAAAGAACGGAGCTCACTGTCATTATTTTTTTGACATGATCTGCAGCTCTCTACCAAAATACACGATTGTTCCAGATCCCCACAAAAATGTGGCTATCTTGAAAGATAAAATTAAAGTTAAACCTGTATTGTTGCCATCTCAAAAAGGGTTAATTTTTCTTTTGCCCAGTTATATTCTGATATGTAGTTATAATCTGAAACTTGCAATGCTTTTTTTTAAAAACTTCTGACTCTGCCCCTCACCCACATAAACATTACATTTACATGTAGTGGGCATGACCCAGTGCTTAGGTAAAAGAAACCCATCTGGGTAGAAACACTGGCGCTACAACTCTTGACCTTGTTTGTTCTGGTTTAGTATTTAGCAAAACGAGAGAAGAAAGGTTCCCTTTAAACTTTCCAAGATGGCAGATGGCAATAAGGTGTTAAACAATTTAATTTAAATTATATTTTTTTATTAGACTCCACTCTGTCCCTGTGTATTATAGTGTATCTAAACTCCAAAACAAATATGCAATCTATTGCATCTTACCAGATTTGAATTCTACCTTCTCAGTCTAAGAATATTTTCAGTAAGTACAGAAAATACCTGTTAATCTTGCCAGAAATGCATTGTTCTTGTCATGTCTTGTGAGTTAAAAAAAAAAAAACACACACAACCTTGTCTATTGTGTAAACTACCAGTACCATCGGGGGGCGTGGTCAAGCTGGCGACCTGAGCAGACGTGTGCCGCTCCAGCTCCGCTCCAGCCTGGAGGAATTTTCCCCTTAAACTGCCGATACACCCAGTACAATCTCCCCCGGACACCCCTGGGGGAACTTGGGCATGAGAAGACACAAGCCTGGCCCCAAACGGAAGACTCCTGCGGCGCAAGCACCTTCTCCCAGACAACAGCCGCAGAAATCTCCCCTTCCCGCCGCCGCGCACATGGCCACTCAGACGCCGGCCCCGGACCCGGCCACGGTCGAGGAGGACAGATTCCAAGCCCTAATGCAGGCCATATCGGGCTGCAAAACGGCCCTCACAGCTAAGATTGACGTCCTCCAAGCAGACTTTGGGCTAATGCGCAGGGACGTGGAGAAAGTCAGAGAGAGACTGGGAGAGGTGGAACGTGGGGGTATCGGAGGGCTCCATTAGAGATCACCGCGCCACCCTCCATACACTCCAGGTGAGGGTCAAGGCGCTGGAAGGCCGTGCGGAGGACAGCGAAAATAGGAGCAGGAGGAACAACCTCCGCGTGGTGGGAATGCCGGAGGGAACAGAGGGCCAAGACTCAGTCGCATTCACGGAACATCTGCTCCGCACCCTCCTGCCTACTGCTGCCTTCTCCACCCATTTTGCGGTGGAGAGGGCCCACAGGATGCCTCCGGTCCGCGGCCCGCCTGGGGCGCCCCCCGCACATTTATCTTTCGTCTACTTAACTTCCGGGACCGGGACTTGGTGTTATGTGAGGCCAGGAAAGTCCCAGAGCTCCGGTTTGCCAATGCAAGGCTCATGGTGTTCCCGGACTATTCAGTGGAGACCCAGAGGCAGAGGAGGACCTTTGACTCAGTGAAGGCCCAGTTACGCGCCAGAAATATAAAATACAGCATGCTGTTCCCGGCTCGCCTTCGGGTGGTCGACGGTGAGGCTACCCGCTATTTTACGATACCAGAGGAGGCTTCCCAGTGGCTGGACACCTTACCCAAACCCCGGTAACTGTATTGCTGGAATATTTGTGTTGCTGAATTTGTCCGCTCGGATACTTGTCCCTACCCGCCATGTACACTGATCGGCGCCCCCCCCCTTTTTCATTGCCTGCACGCTTGGTCCATCATCCTGCACCCATAGATGTACAGGCATCATGCAACGGCCACAGCTTTCCCCCTGCCATGGTGGGAGGTGCACCTTTAACATTCCATGCCTTTGCAAGCAGCGCCCTGTGACGGAACTTTCCTCTAGCTGATTGACTGTTCCCCCTCCGTCCCCTTCTTCCCCTCTTTTGTTTCTTCCCCCCTGAACTACAGGTCCGCTTCTATTTACTACACGAGGTGTAGAGGAACTGCTGCCCAATGGACTGCACAGGGGATGGAGGAAGTGCTGCGGGTACAGGGAAGGGACACCCCGACGCTACACATGGTTGGGTGAAAATGGACCTCTGATCACCTGAAGACACTACAAAGAACTGTAACGTATCAATACATAAGAATGTGCCCTTAGCAGATGCTAAGTGTTCGGTTTCTTTCTCTTTTCCTCCTAATTGTTTTATTCCCACCCTTTTTATCTACTGGTTTATCTCTATGATTATCTACATACATGCTGGGTGTACATTGTCTGTAGCTCCGGGTTGGGGTGGGAGCTGGAGGCGGTTTTTAGTTCCCTGCTTCTAGCACCACTTCGGGCACCCTTCTGGCATTCTCCGCGCCCCCGCAGGAGACATACCTGATCTGCTCCTGTTGAGCTGAGTTTTGGTTTAGGGAATGGGCACTCCGAGTTCCCCAACGGCTGTGCAGGGTGGTGGAGGGGTTATTTTTGTTTCCTTTTTTATTTTTTTTCATACGGTACATGCTGAAACTTACATATGCTGCCACCTTTGGGTGGAGGGAAATCCATCAACAAGTAGATATGCCCCTAATGGCTCTCAAGATTAAAGGAGCGACGGGTGACACTGGATGGGGGGATGGTCTCCTCCTGGAACATGACACTGTTTACTCCCCTGATGTTCACAGGATGTTGATGCCACTATGGCTCAAATGAAACTTATGTCGTGGAATGTCAGGGGACTGAATGACAGATTTAAACGGGCCCTGGTCTTGACATACATTAAAAAATACAGCCCCCATGTGTGTATCCTACAGGAGACTCACTTGACGGGAGGAAGGGTGCTGGGCCTGAAGAAGCCCTGGGTTGGCCGCTGCTATCACGCGACATATTCTAATTATGCGCGGGGTGTCAGCGTGCTGATACACAAGTCCTTATCCTATGAGCTTCTGGACGTGAAGGTGGATCCGGGGGGTAGATACGTGATATTGCACACTGTCATAGACACTGTAGAGTTAGTGATTGTGGGATTATATATGCCACCGCCGGCCACGACGGCACTTCTGCAAAAGCTTGTTCCTATTATCTCGAGCTACCCCACAGACAATCTGCTTATCGCTGGAGATTTTAATATGGTACTTAACCCTTCACTAGATAGACTGTCGCATGATGCGGGCGTGGACTCCCCCCTGTCCAGGTGGGCATCTCTGTATGGCATGACGGATGTATGGCGTTGGAAGCACCCGACTGAACAGGCCTACACCTGCCATTCCACTTCATATAGGGCTATGTCCCGAATAGATCTCATCCTAGCCAGCGGAGGGCTGCTCTCACGAGTGAGAGCAGTCGATATGCTGCCGCGGGGAATATCGGATCATGCCCCTATGCTGTGTACTTTCCAGACTAACGCACCGCCTTCAGAGAGAATTTGGAGACTCTCCCGCTACTGGATTACTGATCCAGTGGTGGAACCAGAAATTGACTCCCAGATTCTGGACTTCTGGTCAACAAATGCTGATTCTGCGTCGGTACACAGCGTCTGGGATGCGTTTAAGGCCTACACGAGAGGCTCCTACATAGCCTCCATAACTAAGGCTAGGCGTGACTCCACTATTACACTGCAGACGGCTGAGGCCAACGCCCTTGACCTGGAGACCAAGTATGCTTTGACTCAGAACCCTGTTACCTATATTGACATGCAGAATGCGTATAGGGAGGTGATGTTGCTTAGGGTTTCCCAGGCTAAGAAACAACAACTAGCACAGACTCAGCGCATTTTTGAGCAGGGGGGCAAGACTGGGCGCCTTCTGGCCTGGTTGGCCAGAGAGCAACAACCTGTCACGTCAATAGCCAGGATCCGAGCCCAGGATGGGACGGTCCTTTTGGACCCCCTGCTCATAAATGCCCGCTTTGCCTCTTACTACGACGAGCTCTATTCTTCCAGAGTGGAATACTCCGCACCTGAACTCCACTCCTTTCTTGACCGAGTCACCTTCCCCTCTCTATCCACCGAGGCCCGAGAGAAACTTGACAGTTTAATAACGGAAAAGGAGGTCCAGCAGGCTCTGGGGGAATTGCAGGCAGGAAGGACGCCGGGCACCGACGGCATCCCGCCGGAATTTTATAAACAATATGGGGAACAACTAATATCGAAACTGCACCACACAATAGCCCAATCTCTGAGAGGGGGAAGTCTGCCAGCATCTATGGCAGAAGCAATCATAGTGGTTATAGCTAAGCCGGGTAAGGACCCTGAACTGTGCTCATCCTATCGTCCCATCTCCTTGCTCAACACTGATGTCAAGGTGCTCACCAAAGTCTTGGCAAGGAGATTGAACGAAGTGATCCTCTCCCTGATACATGGGGACCAGTCGGGCTTTATGCCCGGCAAAGGTACGGACATAAACCTGAGAAGACTCTATACAGTTCTGGGATCCCATGCACTCCTGGCCCCGGCAGATGCAGTGGCCTCCCTAGACGCGGAGAAAGCGTTCGATTCGGTTGAATCGAACTACCTATGGGAGGTCCTGCATCGCTTCGGCTTTGGCCCCAGGTTCATTTCGTGGGTCAGGACTCTTTGTCTCAATCCGAAGGCCAGGGTCCGTACTGGATCGGTCATATCCCCCCCCTTTCTCCTCCACAGGGGCACACGACAGGGATGCCCACTCTCCCCGGCGCTTTTCGCGCTGGCAATAGAGCCCATGGCAATCCTGATACGTGATTCCCCCGTGATCCGGGGCATCCCCTTGGGTCATGTGGAGGAGAAAATCTCCCTTTACGCAGATGACACCCTGCTTTATATACGAGATGCCCCCTCCTGCCTTAACATAGCCCTTGACCTTATTAATACCTTTGGCACGTTCTCGGGCATCCGGATCAATTGGGGAAAATCTGTCCTCTTTGCCCTTCACCCCTCGGATGCTGGCCTGCCAACTAACACCCCCCTACAAATAGTCTCCCAGTTCAGGTACCTGGGGGTCAACATCCACAGAGACCTGAGACAGTTTATTCCCCTTAACCTCAATGTGGTAATGTCCTCTCTCGTTCAGAAATGCTCGGCATGGAAAACCCTTCCCCTGACGCCTGTGGGCAGGGTTAACCTGATAAAGATGTCAGTACTCCCCAAGTTTACCTATCTATTTAGACAAACGCCAGTCCATATCCCTCAGACATTCTTCAGAAGACTGAGCTTGCTTATGTCATTCATTTGGAATGGGGGCACTCCCAGGATAGCACAGAGCACGCTCCAGCTCCCGGCTTCGCTGGGGGGTCTGGCGCTGCCCAATTTCCTTTAGGTGGGTGGCTATCTAGGGACCTACTTAACCCGGCTGCCGCGCTGGAGGCGGCACTGCTGGGATCCCACTCAGAGCTGCAAAATCTGATCCACAGGGGCCCCAAGTCCAGCCCCAATGTGACCCCCTCAATGAGGGTGACGTTGAGGGTCTGGGACACGGTCAGGGGGAAGGTGGGTAAGCTACACGCATGGTCCCCGAATACCCCGCTTTAGGACAACCCGAGACTCCCCCACCTTGGCACCATTCCCGACCCCGCATTGTGGGCACGGAATGGAGTCAACACCCTGGCAGACGTCGTCTCCGGCAACGAACTGCTCTCCTTTGACGACCTTAAACGGAAACACGAACTACCCAACTATATGTTTTTCAGATACATCCAACTACGTCATGCCTACCGCGCACAGTTCCCCCAGTCTGTCACCATAGAACTGAATCCCCTGGAAGAACTTCTATCCACGGACAGGGACAAAAAGCCTATGTCTGCCCTCTATGCTGAATTGGTCGGTCTGGACACCTCTGTGGTCTCTAGGCTGTTTGACAAATGGAAGGCAGACATACCAGAGTTGGCTGACGATGACTGGGAAGAAGGTATACAGCAGTATCTCCCACTCATGATCTCGTCCCGGGATCGCTATACACAGCTCAGATTTATACACCAGGCATATTACTCTCCAAAACGACTGGCTAGTATATACCCCACTAGGAGTGACGTATGCCCTAAATGCACAATGACCACAGGGTCCTTTATGCACGTTGTCTGGTCATGCGAACGCCTCCAGACATTCTGGAGGGCAATCATGGCGGAAATCAATACCATAGGGAAACTACACGTACCTTGCAGCCCACTGCCGCTACTCCTCGGGATAGTGGACACTTTGCAAACAACACAGGCCAAAAAACACTTTGTTTTCTACGCATCCTTCTACGCCAGAAAGGCGATCCTTCTTAAATGGAACGACCCCAGCACACCTACAATCTCTCAGTGAAAGGCCTTAGTAGACGCAGCACTACCATTATATAAATTAACCTACATGGGGCGCAACTGCCCAAAAAAGTTTGAAAAGATCTGGGCGGCCTGGGTACGGGAAAGACAACTTGAACTCCCGTAACACTGGAATAGCTACAGGATATAGGATGGGATGCAGAAAGGGACACCCAAGAAGATAGGCTGGGACCATCGACACTGGGATAGCTACTTAACCCCATGAGTGGCCTAGACCACTATGGGGGGTAATGTTTCTCTCTGGGGATATGTGGCATGAGCTGATGTCAAATGCTATACTTACCCTGAATACGCATGCGCGACCTTGGGTCTGTTGATAATTCCTCCAACATCAGTCTGTAATAATACACTTGCATTAACTGCTATCGTTCCTGGCAACCACTTGTTTGATGCTTGATGGATATATGCTTTCTCAGTTTGGATTTATTGCATATGTTGTAATACCACTACGCAAACTATACATGTAATGTTGTTTTAGCATGTAATGTACAAAAATGAATAAAGTTTTCTGTTAAAAAAAAGCTACCAGTACCATCAATTCACCACCTAACAGAGATAAACAAAGGCAGACATGTTTGAAATCCAGCCTGGCTGCTTGAAAAATAGAAAACTAATGCAGCTACTACCAACAAAGGGCTGGTAAGCTGCAATATATTCCATTTTTGTTTTCGGGTTTAGATACACTTTAAATACCACCATGGGAACCCTTGCACCTGCCAGGTCAAAGGCAATCAGGAATCTGTAGTGCATGGAAAGCTGAAGCAAAACAAATACTCTAAATAGGAATACTCTCTGTGTTAACAGGCTGCTTACCTTCTAAGGACTATTATATTTGTGCATGTTGTTGTCCCTTCAAATGGTGCATATAAAAATCCATAGGTGAAAACGAGACCTGTCTACTTTGTCCAACAAATCAATTTGACTGTAGATTTGAATATATGATTTTTGAAGTTCCAATAAAAATTACACATAAAAAGGAAATACAATGTATTACTGAACCATGCAGCTACGAGCTGCCACTGCATGTGAATATGGTCTTTTCATCCGTCTTCTACTAGGCAGACATTATTTTTTTTCCACTTCGACATAAAAGACTAAGAACAGCAGCATTAGTGCTTTTGGTCTAGACAATATTTGTTATCCAGGGTTTTTACTGCCTTTAGTTTTAATGCCTAGAAGAGACCAACAGTGCATCTGTGCACGTGCAGGTTTTAAAAAAAAAACAATTATGCAGAAGGGGGACGTAATTCTGGAGTGATTAATTCCACTTTAAGTTTACAAGCATACTTACAGGATCTGCTGGTCCGCAAAACTCTCTGAAGGACTTTGGAGCATTTGGTCCCCGAATTTCCATAGCAATACAAGGGCCAGAACATAGTTCACTTAACATTTCCTAGTGGAAAAAAAAAAAGCTTGAAATAAATATCTGTTTCATTTGTAAAAGTATACATTTGTATGTAGTAACATAATGGAAATTTTTCTTAGCTGTCACAGAGACGTTTCAACATTTTTCAGAGTGTCAACAACTTTCATTACACCTACATACCTATTATCACTCATTTGCTAGCAACTACTGTTTCTGATTGCTGACAGAGATGCCTGGACTGGTCATATAAATACAGAAAACAGGGTAATGCATGATTATCAACAGTTTTGGTGGTTATCTCCACAAGAGATGTGAAGGAACCAACAGTTTGATAGTTATCTTTACATGAGATGTGAAGGAACCAACAGTTTTGATGGTTATCTTTACATGAGATGTGAAGGAACCAACAGTTTTGATGGTTATCTTTACATGAGATGTGCAGGAACCAACAGTTTTGATAGTTATCTTTGCATGAGATGTGAAGGAACCAACAGTTTTGATAGTTATCTTTGCATGAGATGTGAAGGAACCAACAGTTTTGATAGTTATCTTTACATGAGATGTGAAGGAACCAACAGTTTTGATAGTTATCTTTGCATGAGATGTGAAGGAACCAACAGTTTTGATAGTTATCTTTGCATGAGATGTGAAGGAACCAACAGTTTTGATAGTTATCTTTGCATGAGATGTGAAGGAACCAACAGTTTTGATAGCCAAACTGGTGTGGGCAAACAGAACTACAATGTGTCTAGGGTACTACTACCCAAATGTGTGTATATTTTTAGAACACATAAAATTATTATGACCTCTCAAACAGGTACACAGCACTCGCAATTAAACACACTGCTGAAAACTTGAATTTGTAATTTGGTACATAATCAGCAAAAAAAGAGAAGCTATATAATTTTATTGTATATTTTCTGTATTATTTATTGTATTATTTATCATTGTTAACTATTAAAAGACATATCTGTATGGTTTACTGTGCCTAATGATGGATGTTGTATTTACTGTAGTGTATTACACATCTATGTTGGGCATTTTTAGGTGTTTAAAGGTTTATGATGAAGTATGACTCTATATTTTATGTGTATGAAATTGCAATGATCAGATCAGCAGATATATTTTATGGCCAGAATCATCTGTTTGGTCAAAAGTATGTAAACACCTCTTCAAATTTTTCAGTTCAGGTGCTTCCAGTGAAGGGTACAGCTAATACTACAGCACACAAAGACACTTTAAACAACTGTGTCTTATAACCTTGAGCAGAAAAGGCACATTTCTGATCCAGCTGGACTGCCCCTCCCTGTGCACAGACAGGTCCATAAAGACATGGTTTGACAAGTTTAGTGTAGAGGAACTTGAGTGGACTGCACAGAGCCTAACCACAACTCTGCTAAAACTAAATGAAATACCAACTAAAAGTGAAGTTTTCTCATCCAACATCAGCACCAGAGTTCACAAAAGCTCTTTCTGGTTAAATGGGCTCAAAGTTCCACAGAAATTCTCCAAAAGTCTTTTGGAAAACCTTCCTAAAAAGTGGAGCCACAAAAGGAGAATGTGCAACTCCATATTACTACCTACAGTTTTGGAATTGGATGTCTAGCAAGCTCATGTAGTAATGGTCAGGTGTCCATGTATTGCCCCACTAAATCCTAAAATAAATAAAAAATAAAACCTTTTACTTACATATTCTGTTAAAATTCTTATTTACTATCGCCCGTGTACACATACCACAGTGCATAGTAAGTACTACAGCATTTTAAAGTGGTTGTAAACCCTTACAGACCACTTTGACCTACAGGTAAGCCTAGATTAAGGCTTACCTGTAGGTCCAAGAAATATCTCCTAAACCTACACGGTTTAGGAGATATTTGCAAAAAGACTGCACTGCTATGCATACTAGCTCATTATGCCTTTGCCTTGCAGGGTTTATTTATTTATTTATTTTTTTCTATGGGTTATCTTCCTCTTTAATAGATAAAAAATGTAATTACAATTGATTTTGTTGTTCAGTGGAGCAAGATATGTTGGTTTGGTAATGCATGTAAAAAAAAGGGATTAATCCAAAAAAGGATCAAATGTAATAAAATATCAAGACCACCAAAAGTTACAAGGGATCCAGCAGGTTGGAAACTTTCCTGTCTCTGCAGATCACGGCAAGTGATACTTGAATCAAGATGTTTATAGCTCTCCAAAGACATGACATGACAGTCACCCAATGTGGCTAATACCAATCAAACTAAGAAACAATCATGGGCCTAGGATATAAAGGGGCCTCTCTAGACACCCCTGAATGACTGATTTGAGGTCAAGAAATTGTATAGGATGAGTGTTGCTGCTTACCATAAGAGAATGCTGTTGTGTAAATTTCAGCTTGGGCTTCTGAGCCCTGTTAACAACTCTTTTTTTTCAACAGAGAAAGAAAGCAAATGTGAAAAGGGACCAAAAAGATATAATGTTCTGAGCAAAATAAAAACAGCTATAATACATGTATATATTTTTTTACTTACTATGTACTCTGCTACAACACCTTTGTAAACTTCATAGAATTCTTCAGCATTTGCTTTTTCCATAGTAAACTAAAACATGAAAAAAAGGCACAATAAGGCAACCAAAATCTGGTTAAATGATACAAGTTCACTAATCATTTTCAATGACATCTACAAGAAGAGCTTGAGGCTTTTATAATAATGACGCAAGATTACAGTCTGCAGATCAAAGTAATAACTAATAAGTGCCGATGGAAACCTATGACATTGAAAAGCTAGGATAAAATGTGGAATTCCAGAACAGGCACTTAGTAATGAATCTAGCTTTATAGTATGGCTGCAACTTTATATTTATTTATTATTATTTTTTTTTTTAAAAGGTACCCAATTGTTCAAGCTTTTCTGTCTGATATGCACATCCATTAAATATTGCATATTGTCTTAATCAGCAGATAATAGAAAACAATCTCCTAATGATTTTTAACCCATACATTTAGTGTACTGATGTGTTTGTCTTGCTTTTCTGTTGAGATTATTGTGTATCGATTGACAATTAGACTGTCATATGATTCTAGTTATTTGAAATGTTGTATGACAATTGAGTATTAAACCCTTCAGGCAGGCTTTTTAGTCATAAAATTGAAATGTCTCTAATTTTACAATGGAAACTCTTGTCCACACTGTATAAAATTAGCTTTATTAAACAGATGACTTAAGGCTGTATTAAACCCAAAAGCCAACTTTTATTATACTACAGCTTACCAATTCCAGATGTGCTGGCTGCATAGTTTTCTTTTTTACACTTTCTTTCTTTTATTTTCACCTGGTGATCCTGCCAGTAAGTTTGTTGTTTCTTCAACAGAACAAGCTGTCCTGCAGATGTGGCAGTTAAGGGGTTGAGACAAACCTCTGGTGGAGTTTTCACAATGGTCAGCTTTTATTTATGTAAAACCTTTATTCCAAATGAAACAAAACTACTACTGTAACTGGTTTATAAAGTGTTAGCTGGAGTATAGTTTCAATTTGATATCTAACACTAATCGCGTGCAAGATTAGTAATGCTGCTGTCCAAAGGTGTATGTTGTTCCTTCATCCAGCGTGTAGACACTTTAATTCAGAAAGTATGTTATTGGTCAGATCACCAGGTGAGAACAGAGGGGGGAAAAGCCTAAAAAAGAAAACACATGCAGCCACCAAATCTAAAGAGTGGTAAGCTGCAACATATTACATTTTTGGTTTTGGGTTTAATATTGCTTTAAACACTGACATTTTGGGCAGTACATCCTTTTGCCAACAATTTTTTTATAATGTTGCAGTTCATTTTTTGTAATTTTGCTATTATTTGAATTGTTACAATTCTCTGCTACTGCAGGGGTCATGCAGCCTCATAGGACAGTCAGAGGGGAATAAAAACTTCTTCTACAAGCTTTAACCAGTACTAGGCCGGACACTGATGGAAGTCACAAGACTGCTATATACTGCTAATGAAAAAGGGTATTTAGCAGTTTATATTTACTAAAGTAATTGCATTTCCATGTTCTGTGTACTGTGGGACCAGAGTGTGTATAGTGAATGCAGGGTCCTGGGTTAGTAACACTTTAAATCAGGGGTGCCCAACCAGTGGCCCGCGGAGCCTTCTGATGTGGCCCGCGACCTCCTGCTCTGGGGTGGAGAGTTGGCATGCCCAGATCGTGGGTTACTGACCCGCCATCCCAGAGCAACAGTGTTGTGAATGAAGCTTGTGGTAGAGGAAGCAAGCGGCTGCAGAGCTGAATAAGCCGGTGCTTCCTGTATAGCGCCAACTCCTGTCACAGGTGGGGTGATACCAAATGCACTCTATCTGGGACAGCAAAAGCCAGCAATACCCGAATGGAAGACTGTTATTAAAGGTAAGTTCATAACTAAAATCACAGTGTATATATGGGCATATCTGCTCTGCAGTGGTTACTGGGCTGCTTTCAAACTGATCCGCACTCACCTGCACTGAGCCATAGACTTCTGGTTTTATCTGCAGGTGTGGTGCACTTTTAGAAAGTGCACCACAACTGCAGGATATAATAGAAGTGTATGGCAAAGTGCAGCTAATCCGCAGGAAAGCCACAGGTGAACTGCGCTGCACCCTCGGTGTGGCTAAAAGCAGCCTTAGAACCCTTTGGCACGATCAGTCTGACCCAATTGGACCCTCCATTCACAACTCTGGAGCTGCAGATGTAAACAGACGTGTGACCATTTACACCCGCCTACATTCAATCCGATCCGCAACAAAAAAAAACTCAATAGGGGATCCATTCCCTTCCATCTGGGCAGATCAGAGGGCCCATAGAGTAGAATGGGCTGTATCTGCTCTGCATATGCGGAGTGCACTCGGACCTGTCATCCGCCTGTTCCACTCATTGTGGCCCTTTAACAATTAAAAAGTCGCTTAAGTGGCCCTCATTCTTCAAAAGGTTGGGCACCCCTGCTTTAAATGGAATATTTCATGCATATTTTTCTGTTCTCTAGTCTGTCCGGTTGAGGCTTACTGGACACAATGCCTGAAACATGTTGCAGTGTTTTCAAGTGAGCACTTCAATAAAACTACATTTATATATGGTCTAGAAATTCCAAATCAATTTTATTAATTTGTTTTACTTTGGTGCCTAACAAACCTTTCATGTACTTGATTAGGAGGTCCGTCACAAGTGGATTAGCGGTTTTCTTTCTGCTCTTGCTTGATTGACAATAATTGCTACCTGAAGCTGAAGTTTGGCTAAAAATAATTTTTTAGTCCTGTAGCGGAGTGCTCCTTTATCCACAATCTTGTGCAAGTCCCTTTAATTCAAACTCCCACAATCCTCTGGGTTCCCAGCATCCCCTGAGCTCTTGGAGACTCCCAGGGGATATACATTCTGGCTCCTCCCTGCTTCCTGTGCTCAGGGAAACCTGCCTGATGGAACAGCAGTGATTGGGCAAGTGAGCTGTCACCAGGTTCTGGGTTCTCCCCCATTAAGTCTGGTGTGTGGGCCACCAGCATTGAGCACAAGAGCACACAGCATCTATCTAAGCCCCAGTCACTGGAGAGGGTTTTATGCCTGACCAAATTAAATTAGTTTAAGAGAGACACACAAAGGAGTGTTCTCTGGATAATTAGAAAAATACAGACAAGCATTATTTGGAGTCTTAGGCGAGATTTTTACATGTTTAAATGGCTGACAATTTCACTTTACTTCTCCTTAAAAAATATATATATATTTTTTTGCCTCGTAAGGGGAATTCTCTTTCTGTCACACAAGAGTGATCAAGCTCTCAATCCCTGGATGATATTCTTTTAGAATTCTATCACCCAATGTGTCAGGAACAACTGAATGCTATTGACACTACTTCTTTTCACACAGTACTCTGAAATCACCTTTAGAATTTCATCCTGTTTTTTTTCTAGGCTACATTCATTTAAAGCTTTTATCAGTAGTTTAAAACATCTAACTGTCTATATTACAAAGATAGAGTACTTTGGTGTATGCAATCTTACCATTTGCAGTGCAGAAATTTCAAAGCCTCCATCCAATATGTAATTAATAATTTTTCCTGTTAGGCCTGTATGAAAAAAAAAACACACACAAGACATATGAGATGCGTATGGTATACCAGACATACAGTTATATTTAAACTCCATTTATGATTTATTTTGAAAAATAATAGCCCAGCAATACACAAAATAGAAATGCAGCTCTGGCTGCAATACTCACCTCCTCCGCAGAACTGTTTCTCACAGTAATTACTTTCCACCACTAGATGTCCTCAGTTTTCCAGGTTAAGTGATGCTGGGTGTTATATAACCTGAAAGACTGAGGACATATTGTGAGTTCAGGGTGTCATAGAGCACCATTTGGAAAAAATCAGAGGCGCAAGAGGACAACAAATTCACCATATTTCCTCATTATTTGCCTCTTATTGCTTTAAAAATGCCAGGGCACCAATGGAGAACTTGATAGAACCTAAACTGCCCAACCCTGTCCAATAAGGCATTTGCATTGTACAGGAGAAAGACAATTGGTGGAACGTAGCCAATAAGTTCAAGTGATTATAAATTTTAAGTTTTATATATATATATATATATATATATATATATATATATATATATATATATATAAAAAACATGTTATATTTACTTGCTCTGTGCAATAGCTCTACACATAGCGGCTGTAAACCTCCCCCCCTGGGGTCCCCCGTCTGCACTCTAGGCTCCTCCTCTTCTTGGAGCGCCCCCATAGGAAGCGGAAGACAAAAAATCTACACTAATAAGGCAGCCTGCAAATAGGGATCTGTGAGTAGTGACAACAAATTTTAAGTCTCTTTCTGTATGTCTGATGTCAGTTGTTTTGTTTGGAAATATATTGGGGGTACAGGGCCAGTGTCAACAGCAATCTCTGCAATTCTGGATATTGTGTTATTCCTGCATGCACACAGATTATCTGTTTGAAAGCCCCATGATGGGGTCCTTTTCTGCCCCCCTTAATCAGAAGTTGTGCCCATACCCACAACAGCCGTGTCAAAAACTGTATAGTTACCATATGCATTCATTAATACTGTTAATAACAGATCAGTTATTATATCAGAGATCCATCCACACTAAACCATCTGCTGGCATCATCCAAAGCCACCTAAATAAGTAACTACAGGATGGTAAACAAACCTAATCCTTACAATGACAGATGTGCAGGGTAGCTCGAAACCACCCAAACCAAACACCAGCCTATATATCGCCATGCCTCCTTAAATGACAAAAGACAGTAAACCATGCTCCGTCAGACACTCGCAAACACAAGTGTTATTTGCTTACTTTTTTTACTCCCGTGGAGCTGCGTGCGGGTGCCCTTAGGAAATTAATGGGTACGTATCGGCTGTATGGACTCACTGTCACAGCTGAGATTGACAGGTACGCATGGGCAAGTGTGCAGACTCAGATGCAGAGCCCATGCACCTGTCCCTGCATAAATGCCAAAATTAGCTGTGCGGGTGAGTCTGTTCCCATTCTAAGAGCACCTGTATGCAGCAGGAGTAAAAAAAAAAACTGCTCTGGCTGTTGCACGGTACTGAGTGCCTATGTGAATGACCCCCTACAAGTACATTTGAAGGATTAGACTACATTCACAAGGGCGGGTGATTCCTACAGCTGTTTCAGCTGCCTGTGAGCAGGTAGCTGCGGTCTCCAAGCCCTGTACACTTCAATGACATGTTGGCAGCAGATGCAGCTATCCATGGCTGTCCTCCCAGCCAGCAATTACCAGCAATGATCACTGCTGGAAGTACACAAATTGAATCCAGCAGCCATCACCGCAGGCAATTACTAGCTAGCCGCTCACAGGTGGCCGAAACAGCTACACGAATCCTGCCACTATCATTCGCAAATTTTGATGGGAACAATAATGTCTTGGAGTTAAATTATTTTTAATCCGTGGTTCTATCAACAGACAGAATAAAGCAATTAGACATGTAAATTGATTGATTAAAAACAAAAAACAAACAACTTTTCCAATCAGAGCATGCACAGGAAGTCTGCTAATATCCAACGGTGATTGCAGATATCCAGATTGCTGGCTTATCCTACTGAAATCAGCATTGTTAGGAAGCAATCTAATAAACATGGGTTCTTTAAGATGCAATAAAAATGAACTGCAGGCAAACAGCTAAGTACAAAGTTGAAAAAGATATATGTGAACTGTGTTACCTGCCACTGAAATTGTAATTTTGCTCAGTCAGTCTTATTAACAGGGCACCCCAGCTAAATAGCACAGGCAGGTCTTACAATTTGTACTGCAGTTAAACAAAGCCGTCTGGTCTAGGACCAGCTCAGTACTGTGATTGGCCAAAAAAGGAACAGTAGGACGCTAATGGGACAAAATATGTTTGCATAATATCGCACCGCTCTGGGTGGCTCTGCATATCACGAACTGCAAGCACAAGGCCCTGCTCTGCTGTGCAGTGGCTTGAATGAGGTGTCACATTGTACACTTCCAATAATGTTTGTTCAAAAAAAAGGAGCCGTGTAATGCGTTAAAATATGCACACTATATATAAGTTAACAAGGAGAAATGACAAGCAGGAGACCTATGAGCACATCAGTCTTTCACTCTGCTGTCTCCTCCTATCACCATGCTTCTTGCACAGCAGCACAAATAGTTGCCTCCCTGTGCTGCTTCTCCCTTCACTCTAAGCTCTGCTGTACAGCAGATTGCAAGCTTATACCAAGTCAAGTCCCGATACATACACTGCTTGTATCAAAAAATAAAATTCAAGGAGGACTTTCAACCTTCTTGGGATGATCCAACCTCTCCACCCCTCCTCTGCAGAAATAGGGCATTGCTTTTTTTTTTCCTTCTATTGTTAACTTCTTTTTTTATTATTTAAATTCCGCCCTGCCTCCCTATGCACGTCACTCTACTTAGGCGAATGATGCGCACTCTGCCCGCTGTGCCTTTTGGGATATGTACGTCACGTATTCTTGGAGGGATTTAACAGCCTATCGGTGCATCATTAAGAGGTCAGTCCGCTGAACCCAGAAGAGCTAGCAGGTCTCTCGATGACGTCAGAGAGAAAATAGCAGCGCAGGATGGAGCTGTGGCTGGGCATGAGAGGATCTCAGTGGGACAATGCTGGATCCACTGGATGTGTGGGTATCTGAAATGTACAGATACCACCATCGAGTAATCAATGCCAAAAAAATAGGGCGGTCAGCGGAGTTCCTCTTTTAGATATATTAATGAATACAGAGCTACATAAATTTATGTCTTTTATATCTGCTTGTAGTTCAGCTTTAACAAATCATATGCAGCACACACATCTATTTTTCGTAGAATACATTCTGATGAATTTAGAGCCAAAAATAATGAGAATTTGTGTTGTGGAAAAAAGTTTTGTACATAAGAGAATGTCGAGAACATTGGGAACCAAGAGCCCATCCTGCCAGCACAGCATTTTTTTGGTTACTGTAATAGTATCCAATTACAGCGTGAGTTTTATCTGTACTAGCTAAAGCAACCCTTCTACACAAGGCTTTCTGATTAGATGTTTCTGCACAATCAGACCCTCCATTTTTTTTTTGGGGGGGGGGGGTTTGTAACATACATTGTTCAATGCCGATCATATGAGCTCAAAATAGGTTCGGCCCTTACCAGTTCATAAAAACCAGCTTATGAAATTCAAAAATCGGTTTGCCCTCTTTTACTGTACTTACCAACATACCCACGTATACAACGATCAACGATTAAAACCTGTCTCTTTTTAACAGAGATTTAATATCCATGTTATGGATTTTATATCAGATGTTTTTCCTATTCTTCTAAGATTCTGCGATTGCCCAAACAGCTTCACTTTTCTACAGTACAACTCCCTACTCCTTCATCTCATAATCTATCTTTTTATCCTTGGTGTAAATAATTAAGCCTGTAGAGCAGTTTTTCTCAACCTTTTAACTCAGAGGAACCCTTGAAATAACTTTCTGTTCTCTGGAGAACCCCTGCTGATAATTACTTTATCTAAAGCTCACTGTACATTAGAGGGATTGTTAATTGAAAGAATGCTTCTTACATTTAAGGTCAGTGGGAAGAATCTTACTCTTACAGATCTTAAAAGATCATTGATGTCAGTGGGAGCTCATCTGAAACACAGAAATCACTCCTTGCTCAAGGAACCCCCAGAAATATCTGGAGGAACCCTATGCTATAGAGGGAGAGGGAATGTTTAAAGGCAAATGTGTCTAACACAAGGCACGCAGGCCGAATCCAACCCACCAGGCTATTTCATGTAGCCCTTGCACCTCTCCTGAAGCTGCGGCACCCCCCTCGTCTATGCCCCCACCTTGTCTCAGCAGTTAGCAGCAGAGGAGGACAGAACTTCTCCTACATATCTGTGCGCAGCCACAGCACCCCCTTATCTACAACTTCCCTGGTCTTAGCATTCAGCAGACTCTGGTAGTTGCCTCCAGCCCTCCTCCAAACCCTGCACTTTCTGAGTCCTGGCTCTGCCCTCAGCGTCTTCCTGGCTGCAGCACAAGGTAACAGAGGGGTGCACTGTGATGTAACGGACGGTGGGGGACACTTGACTTCCAAAAGGGGGGGGGGGGTTTCACGTGTGATGTAAGGGGGGGGGGGTGGTGTGCTCTGGGCTTATGTCAGTGGGCAAATGTGGTCTGCTTTCAGGTGCATTCTGCTTTGTTGGAGATCAGTTTGAGATTCCTCTGAGAACATTCAGAGTTCATTGACAGATGTAATTGATCTACAGTTGATCTCCTTCTGATATGTTTTTTTCCTCCTTCTAGGCTGAATCAACCTACTTCGAGCTGCTTTTGCACTCCCATTGACTTGTATGGAGGGAGAAGAGGTTCCAACCAAAAGAAAAGCCCATTGACACAGGTCAAACTGGTACCACCACTGGTACCCCAAAGCTACTATTTGCATAACCTCATACACTGCCATGCTGATTGCCCCAAATTTGTTAGAATTGCAAGACTGGGGCAGAAGTAGGTGAAAACCTTGGCATTTGTTACTCACAAAATAGAGCTTGGACATGTAGCATTTCACAAAGTAGACAAACGAACATATTTCCAGAGTGGAGTTTTAACTTCATGTAGCAAAAGTGCATTACTGACTGCTTGGCAATGACGGCATACATTTAAAACGTGAAATACTGTAGATATCTGCATTTTAAGTCCTCTTTACAGCACTGTGATCTTGCCCTCATGTAGGAATTTTTTTTTTTTTGGAAGCGACCAAAAGTTCACTGAGAATTACAAGGAGTGAGACATCTATCTGTCTTCAAAACAACGTGTGCAAACCAGGGAGAGCCCCTCAGTGTTTCTACGAATTTAGCTGACTGATGGATGCCGTACTCAGTAAAGTCTCACTTTCCTTTTTCTAGCCTCTTTTGGTAGTAAAGAAATTTAACTTGTTGAAAAATATCTTCTTTTGATAGTGATCATTCTGCATGATCAGAAGTAGTCATTACTCCGCCTGCCTGCCAGTATGGCCCGATTCTAACATGCAATGCTCAAAACAGCTGTATCTCCTGATTTATTAACTTACATATGGCCAACAGTAGAAGAAAGATGCTGTGCATTTGCTATACATTGTCTAAAATTCAGAGGGGGAGAAATTTTCTCTTCTGAAGATTCCACAATGTATTAGAAATAATTGTATTATTTATAGTTTCATAGTGCCCATGTGTCTTTTTATGACCACCATATGCAAATTACATAATCTTCCCATCTAATAAAATGATTAAGACATAAAAGCATTGTAAAAATTAAAGAGAGAACCATTTCATTGAAGAATTTCCAAGCACTTTCCACGTGTCTGTCAGGAAACATATGGAAAGTTGAACTGGAATCACTATTGATGCTCCCAGAACAGGTCTCAAAGGACAGCAACAGAAAGCAAAAGGTATGAGCATTTATGTTTGCAAATCTGATTGATATACCCAGGTATTGTAAATGAGGAGTTGAGGTAATTTGAAAGGACAACAACAATTTTAAATAGATCTATAAGCCAATCACTAAGATTTCATATAAAATCTAATAAGTTAAAGCAGAAGTAAACCCATCGATTTAACAGGTTCAAAAACAGTTACATTCCCGACACGTGTTAGAAATGTAACTGTGACATTGGTTGTGGTCTCAACCAAACTGTCAAACCATCTAATGGCTGGTGTCATAACTAATCACATGTGCCAGCATCATGGCAGTTTAAAATGATGGGGAAACTGTATATTTTATATTATTGTTGGTTCATATTGTGGCTCACTAATGAATTCTAGGCCTCCAAATACTGGTCAAGGAGTCATATAAGGACATAAGCATAGCTTTACCGTATACCACAGGAATGTTATTATTAACTGGTCAAGTCCTAATCCTATATGGGCTTATGGCCTGCACATACGATCTGAAATCGGACGAAAAATACCGCTTTTGACGCGATTGTACAATAATCGGATCGTTAGTACAGAGCTTTCGAGAGCCTATTATGACAGTTCATCTAATGCCGCGTACACACGAAGGGACTATCCCGCGGGATTATCCGCTGGACCGAAGTCCAGCGGATAATCCCCTCGTGTGTGGGCGCCGGCGGACTTTTTTTGGCCAAAGTACGGCGGACTAAAGTTTCAAGTTTTGTTTTCAAATTATCCGCTGGACTTGGCAGTCCAGCGGATAATCCGGCCGTGTGTAGTATGGTCCGGCGTACCAAAAAGGACGCATGCTCAGTAGCTAGTATGTCACGGACTCGCTCGGTCTGGTAAAACTAGCCTTCGTTTTGAAGGTCGCACAATCGTCACGCTGCAGATTTTTTTTTTTTTTTTTCTTCTGACAGCGGGATTTGTATGTTATCGTACTTGAAGAATGATTTTGCCTTGCTGCTTGTATATTCACGCAGAGTACTCCCGAACGTTTTTTCTTCAGCATTCTTTAGTGAAGTTATATATTTGTATATATATATATATATATATATATATATATTTATCTTTATCTCTCTCTATATATATATATATATATATATATATATATATATAGATATATATATATATATATATATATATATATATATATATATATATAGATATAGATATAGATATAGATATATATATATCCAAATCACCAAATGAAAACTATATCTATATTTCTCAATAAACCCAAAAAAAGATATATCTATATATACATATATATATATATTTATATATATAGATATATAGATATATACGTGTACGTGTATATATATATATATATATATATATATATATATATATATATATATATATATATATAGATAGATATATATATATATATCTATTTATATATATATATATATATATATATATATAGATAGATATATATATATATCTCTATTTATATATATATATATATATATATATATATATATATATATATATATATATATATATATATATATATATATATATATATATATATATATATATATATATATATATATATATATATATATATATATATATATATATATATAATATATATGTACATATATCTCTATTTAGATATATTTTATTATTTGTTGGTTATCCAAAGGATTTGTTATTACACATGATACAATTGTGGAGTCAGCAGAGCTTGCCCTTAATTCAGATCTTAACCCTCACCTTTCCAGCGACTGCACTTGCAGTTCCATTGAAGTTGCACTTTACACTTGTATTGTCAAATGAATGTTTAGACATGTACCTGCCTACTCCTAAAGAAACTATGTTTTTGAATAACAAGCACGTATATCATTTTTTTCAGAAAAAAAAATTACCATTTATTCTGGTTTAAACAAACAAGGCAAAACAAAATAGGAAGGCAACACTGGAGCCACTTTGCGATTTTGAGAAGACTTTTTGCCCCAACGGCAGACATCAAGTTTGTGAAGCCAAAAATTAAGCTTGGGCACATTTCATCCAATATAGGGAGCACAAGAAGATTGACCAGGAATCAGACAGACCAGGAACAGCAGCAGATGACATCTATGTCCCCAAGCTGTGGCACTACAACAGCCTGTGTCTTCTGTGAGACCAGACTGAAGCCAGGCAATCACTTCCGACTCTTCCCACCACGCTGCCCTGCACTCTTCCCTGCAGTCTTCCCTGCACGCTTCCTTGGAGGCTGACTTGTGGTAGGAGGAGGAGGAGGAGGAGAAGAAGGAAGAGGAGGAGGAGGAGGAGAAGTTGGTGTCGGGCCTTCATGTGTCAGGCGGGTTGATTCTCGTAATTGACCCCTCAAACCCCCCTTAATAGCCTCAAAAATGAGGCCCTCACACAGGTGCCGTTGGCCCTTCTCCATTTCCAGCAACCTGCTGGCCAAGTAGGTGGCATAGGCCTCTTCTGGAATGGGGGGTTTGTCGAGAATCGCACTCGCCTTCCTAATAAGTTGGAGTGATTCCTCCTCAACAATGGTCATCCTCCTGGGCCTTCTTGGGGGTAAGGGCAGGGGTGGAGGTAGACTTCTTAAGACAGTCTGGCTGTCACTCTGGCTCGTGCTGGGCCCAGCCACCTCCTGGCTCTCGCTGGTCATGTCCTCCTCCTCCTCCATACCACTTGTCCCGGCATCATCCTGGGTCAGCTCATCCTGTGTGCAAATAAAAACAAAAATCAAACACCTGGTTTTTGGTTTATGGCCTCCTCAATCATCCAATTGTAAACTTATGAAGGAGCAGATAATTTTTAAAAAAGATCCAAAAGGCTATCATTTGGACCCCTGCATTTTCCAAGCAGATCACCAATGTTGTATAAGGCATTTTTTGCCACTACTGGATGTATGTATACACTATATATGTATCGATATGTTGCACCCACACTTTTTCGAAGTTTGCGCAATTTTTGGCAGCTTTTTTCACAATTCTGAGTTCAGGGTGTTAATTGTTTCACATTTTAACGTTTACAGCATTAATATTCACACAATCACAATTTGGGATACTAAATATATACCTGGCTCCAGCTGGGCGCATCAGCCTGCTCCAAGGTGGAGGGGTCTTCTCCTTCCGTGGAAGCCTCAGCTGGGGTGGAGGGAAGAGTGGAGGGAAGAGTGGAGGGAAGGGTGGAGGGAAGAGTGGACAGTGATTGCCTGGGTTCCATCTGGTCACCTAGAAAAGCCAGTTGGTTGTAGTACCACAGCTTCGGTACATAAACCATCTCTGCTGCTGCTCCTGATCTGACTGATTCCTCAATCTTCTTGCGCTCCCGCTTGTACATGTGCCTTAAACTTGAAATTCTGGCTTCAACAAACTTGGTGTCTGCGTTGGGGACTTGAGTCTTCACAAAATCCACAAGTGGCCCCAGTGTTGCCTTCCGGACATCCCTATTGCCATATAAAGGGTTCTTGAGCTGCCACAGGTTGGTATTTTTTCTGTAGAGCGCAATGAATTCGGACATGAACTGCTGGTCCTTGAATGGATTCCACTGGGCTGCTGCCATGTTTGTTTCTGTTTTGTTAGTAATGGCAATACAAAAGACCAAAAACACAAATGTTACTAAAAACGCACATCCAGTTTTTCAAACCAAACATTACACAACACACCCACACACAGGCAGCAACACACCCACACAGGCAGCAACACATCCACACAGGCAGCAACACACCCACACAGGCAGCAACACATCCACACAGGCAGCAACCCCTACACACAGGCAGCAACACACCCACACAGGCAGCAACCCCTACACACAGGCAGCAACACCTACACACAGGCAGCAACACATCCACACAGGCAGCAACCCCTACACACAGGCAGCAACCCCTACACACAGGCAGCAACACACCCACACAGGCAGCAACCCCTACACACAGGCAGCAACACCTACACACAGGCAGCAACACATCCACACAGGCAGCAACCCCTACACACAGGCAGCAACACACACATATCCTTAAAAAATGCAGGCCCAAAACCCAATAAACCACAGTAATGCATCCTAGAAAACACTTACCTTCGTACAGAGCGCTCGCTACTTCCGTTCGGGAACACGTGGGGCCCTCAAACAGCCTTATATACACTGCGCACGCGTCGAAGTCCGCCTGCGTCCTCCGCGTCGCCCGCCCATGACGTTCCTCCTGACGAGTATTCCCCGCCCCGCTTCCCCTCGTTGCATTGTGGGTGAATAAATTCATGAAGATGGCGGACACATTCTCAGCCAGTAGCGCGGAGGAAAGCCAAGAAGCGAACACATCTGCATCCAGCAGCAGATATAAGGCCACCAATATGGCCTTTGAAGAGATGGTGGAGATGGTGGACATCCTCCAAAGGGAAGATTACGACGGGAAAATGGCCCCTACCCTCGACCCAACTTGCGCAAGGACAAGATTCTCACTACAATCGTCAGCACCCTGGAGCAGAAATTCGGCGTACGAAGGGGCAAGGATCAACTGCGCAAGCGATGGTCCGACATCAAATCCAGGGAGCACGATCAGTACAGGAGAATTCGAAAAGCCATCAAAAAAAGTAAGTCAAGCACGTGCGCTACTATGGTTATACTTGATATGTCTAATCTTGCGCAGATGTTATTAGCATTCGTACGTGAAACTTGCGCAGATGTTATTAGCATTCGTACGTGAAACTTGCGCAGATGTTATTAGCATTCGTACGTGAAACTTGCGCAGATGTTATTAGCACTCGTACGTGAAACTTGCGCAGATGTTATTAGCACTCGTACGTGAAACTTGCGCAGATGTTATTAGCATTCGTACGTGAAACTTGCGCAGATGTTATTAGCACTCGTACGTGAAACTTGCGCAGATGTTATTAGCACTCGTACGTGAAACTTGCGCAGATGTTATTAGCATTCGTACGTGAAACTTGCGCAGATGTTATTAGCACTCGTACGTGAAACTTGCGCAGATGTTATTAGCACTCGTACGTGAAACTTGC